>JAODUK010049035.1:0-43567 GCA_027564635.1 Typhlichthys eigenmanni
CCCCAGTCAGAGCTTGCTAATGTGGCTCGGGAAAAGGAAGTTTGGGGTCCCTTGCTGGAGCTGCTGCCCCCGCGACCTGACTCCGGAGAAGCGGGAGAAGATGGATGGATGGATGGATGTAATGTTTGTGTGTCTGTTGTACAGTATGCTTGAATGCCTGCATGCAGAACAGAGGTAGATATTGAGGTATAGAGAATGCTATAGGAAAAATGGGGCTCTGGGCTCTGTACATACAATACACAGTGGTGTGTTGTCAGTGTAGCCCTAGTCACTGATGATAAATGTGGTTCCGTTTAGTGGGGAGAGAAGGGAAAGACACACACACACACATACACACAGAAAGACACCAGAGCACACGCCAAAAACTCCGTAGGGGTCTAATTCTTTGTTCCCATCCTCCACCCTGGTCTCTTGGCAGTGTGTTACGTTACCCTCACACAGAGAGCTTCATCCGCTCACTGTGTGAGTCTCCTGGCTGACTCGCAATGCTAAGCTAATGCTGCTTGTTCTTCCATGTTCCAAACTGTAATGGAGCATAGATGGTGTGCATTCATCCTACAGCATGGATGTGCACATTACTCTGTGTGTGTGTGTGTGTGTGTGTTCTGTATCTGTATGTGAGGGTAATGATAGAATGGATATGTAGCTACTCAAAGCAAGCGGTGCCAATAAGACTGAACAGTGTTCTCTTTCTATGAAGAAATCCTGGGAGTGTCTACTGAACGTTGGGAAGCAATTGTAACCTAAACACATCCCTTGGTTATGTTATTTTTCTTTCTGGGATCCACTGAGTGCCTCAAGTCAGATGACAAATGGAATATGCACAGAAATGTAATTAAAAAACTGTCAATTGCTCTGAAAACCGGCCAGCGGAACCACCGTTGGTTTACCTTGTATTTATCCTCATTAGTGTCATAGCTGGATGTTACTTTGGTGCGATAGGAAGAGAAATGAGTGAGATGTGGAGCCCTGTTGTGTAAAAGGCTCAGAATTGATGATGCAAAACTTGTGTTTGGGCAGAAGAAAATATTTATTTTAGTATCCCTGCCTCTGGCAAATACTGCTCTGCTGGTTGTCATCTGAAACGGTTTCCTCTGAGAAACGATATCCTTGGACTTTAAAGAGATGTTTTTTTTTTTGGTTTCTTTGTCTGTTAGAATTTGCTTGGAACTGACCATTGGAACCAACTGATTCAATGCTTGTCCAGTCCACCATTGATATCATTGCATATCTCCACCATAGTTTTTATGCAATACAAATTAAACAGTTTAAATATATAAAAATACACTTAAATATGTAGAACATTATATTTTGGATGAAATTTGTGTTTTTTTCTACAAGTCAAAGCTTATAATATTTTCTGGGTTTAGAAGCCAGCTCAGTAGCAACATTTGAGATGCGCTCAGCTGTCCTCTGCAATATACCACCCAGATGGTGTCTCTCTAATGTTAACTTCCTATCAGCACTAGCAAAAAAAGCACAAGGATGTGTCAATCACAAACCCCAAGTGGTCCAGGGCAGTAAATAGCAGGACCATCTAAAGCAATTGTAAACTTGTCACACTATGAAACAAACCCTTTATGTGTTGCTCCTAATGTTATTATTAACTGATAAGAGGGGTGAGATGAGAAACATCCAGACCCACTTATATTAAAGTGAATCTCTCAACTGATTAACAGTGGTTGTCATTATTATAGCCTTAATGTGGGATAATGTAATTTTTACTGATTATCTTTACATTAAGTTCCAAAAACATTTGGTTGATGGGCACCCCATGCCTATTGCAGGTACGTTGGTGTTGTGGGTTTGAATGATTGGCTGCTTGGACCGTGTTATAATAGCTCGAGGAGTTTTGAGGAATGTGGGTTTGTCCGTCTCCTGCAGTCCGTTACTACCCCCTCTCTGTCCCCTCCCCTCTCCCAATCAGGGCAATTCCCTAGGTTTTCTCCCTTTCTCACAAAGCTGTAGTTCAATATTCCGTTGTGGGGCACAAATCATATTCTGGTCTTCTCGACGTCAACGCACTCCAGTTGTTTTAAGGTATTGTGTATTATTAATTCAAATAGTTGCCAGATGTCCTGACAATCATTGTTTTGTAAATATGCTATTTACCGTGGGTTTTATGATTTATGCATGTAAATAGGGCTTAAATTATATGAATATTTAGCATAACGAATAGTTTAAAACGTTTTTATAAAGTAGGAAAAGTATTGAGGTTAAATTTGTTTTACAGTTTGCTTTAAATAAAGCGTACAAAATGTATGCACGACTTTCCGTTTGTATATCAACTTTCTTACATATTCTCATTTTATGGACAGACTGAAGATAAATATATTTGAATAAAACGCGCTCTAACAATTTTCCCACTCCGATACAAACTTTGAGGGGGAAGCTTTCCAATAATCCCATTCATAAAGTTGTGCAGTGACGTGCAGCCTTCGGTCAGTTTATTGTAGCGACATTATATAATTATTATCGTGTCAACTTGAAAAAAGTTGTTAATATAGACTATCGTTTAAGGTGTGGCAAATTAGGTTATTTAAATGTGTAATTGATTAGTGGCATTATCACAAAACACAATCTATTTGTGGATCAATTTGGCTGTAGGCGATCGTAACGGGATGACGATCTAACCGGTCAGTTAGATTGACCGTGTGCTTTCAGGATAAAGAAGGGCTCTGGCTATAGGTAATCGATCAGGCATTTCTTTTGTTCGGTGTCGTGCATTGATCCCGCCCTCATTCTACACAGCGGAGAACACGCTATGCCGAGACCACAACCTTTAGGCTACAGTGTGTCTGCCTGTTGAGTTTTATTTCAAAATGTCTATTAGTTTATGTTTGCTTGTTATCTAAACTGGGAAATGAAAAACAAACAGTGGCTTAATCCATAGGCCTTTTGTTGTAATTAAACTCTCATTTGCGTATTGCGTTACATTTTGTGCACAGCTAGAGTAAACTTGGCGCGCGTGCGCGTTCGCGAGCGTGCGTGCTAGTAGTGATAAACGACACCACTCAAGTAGCTCTCATCTTTCATTACAGCGAATGTGAGCCACATACCAAATGTTGTGCCTGAAATATATGGCTAAAGCGTCGTTCTATCAGAGTGGAGTCAGGAGGCTGACTATTGAACTTTGGGCTATATGTACAGCATATCACTAGGACCATGGTTCAGCCTCAAAACTGGCCTAAACAATCCTGAAAGAAGAGGAAATGAACCTTGTGCTTGTCCAGTTGTACTGTACTGTGTGTACTTTTGAGATGTTTCAGTTTATTATTCCTTGATGCAGTTCAGGCGATGTAAAACTAATAGTGGGAGTTTAATAATTGGAAGTAACTTTATCCAATCAGTACTATGATAGGCATGCATCACACAATACATATGCCTAATGGTGTGAATCATTTATTGCATGTCTGTTATTATGTTATTTTCTTTTTGTGGTTCAAACATGAAATATTATGTGTGAGAGAAAGATTAAGTTAGAATCTGAGTGACTGACTGACTAGAAGCTGTAAGAATCCCTGTCATCCTTCACTTTCATTCTAGTCTACTTGCCTTTCACTCTCTTTCCCTCAAGCGCCCTCTACACACTAGGCATTCTTCAGGGGGAAAAAAGGGTGCCCAGTTTTTGATAAATATTCCTTATGTTATGAAGTGAAACATTTTTATTTGAGCAATATGACCATAATTTTTATTGTCTTTTATCTATGGTGTTTACAATGTTTACAATTGTTGATGATGCTAGGCCTGTTACCATTCTTCTGATTTATGTTATGCTATATGACTTGATGTATGTTTGCTTTCAAAGTCACATTACATCTAAGTTGTGCCACATAGAGCCTGCTATTGTAGAACCGTACATTGTTGAGAATGAAGATAATGTGGCCTATTTAAACTTGAGGATATTTTACCAAAGTAATCCAGTAGTCCCACCTGCTGGTAAGCCACTATTCAACATGTTAAACACTAATTTCTCTCTCTGTCCAGCCCTGACTTTGGAGCCCGACGTGGTCTGGATCCAAGTCTAGGTCTTCCAGTGTGTGTGAGTGCAGCTCTGCCCTACCTGGGTCCACGCTGTGGGCTGACCCTGAGGCTGAGAGTCAGTGGTAACCAGGGGTGACATGGCTGGAGGACACCCAGAGGGACTTATGGGATCAGGGAAGGCAGCCCAGGTGTTGCTGGGGTGGGCGGCCATGTGTGTTGCAGTGGTCCACATATCATGCAGTCAGACCGGGGATGGGCCTTACCAGGCCAGCCGCTTCACAGGAACCCAGGACCAGAGAGAAGCGCAGAGGGTTCGACGCCGTGGCCAGGAGTCCTTGAGAGGGTAAGGAGAGAGTGTTGGTTTGTTGTGTGCCTGTTTACTGTATGCCTGCATTTATGTTAAACAAATGCTTCTCGGGTTTCTGAAGCTATGTTGTTTAGGCACTAACTTGTACATTGCGGATGTGACAGATAAGGACCTCATGCTGTGGGTGCGCATCACTATTTTAGTAGTACTGTATGTGTGTATTGGTTTACAATGTACAGTAAATGGCTTCCCCTTCTCTGACTTCTTGGCAAACTGCTTTCAACTGCTGTGTTTTCTGGGCTAATGCCAAGCTAGCTGTGTACCAAATTATACTGCTGAATACTACCACATTGTTTTCTCAAAAACAGCACGTTGAACGTTAGCAGGCTACTCACCACATAGAGATGTATGGCATGTTGACATGTTCATGAGAAAGGGAGAACAAAGCCATAGCCTATTTACATGTAATGAGAGAATGATGATTGAGAAGCGTGACCCACATTCCATTAGGTTGAGAAAATAGTTCCGGACGGTTGGAGATTGTTGGCAACTGGGAAGACATGACATCCATGTATGTGTATCTGTACGGATCCATCCCACACTGGGACTCGAACCCTGACATTTGGAGAGTCATAGGTTAAAACCCATGGACTTCAGCATCAGTTGCTAGAGTGTTTCTTGAGGTGTCAGAGAGTGAGGTTTACTTAAAGGTGGATTCAGCAATTATAAGCTTGTCAAATTCATCGAATATCTACTCGCAGACGGCGCTACAAAAATAGTGTATCTACACAGCTCCTGCTCTGTAAATAGAAACACAAACAAAGTAGTGCGGACTGCAACACTATCTCTGCTTTGGCGATGCGTGTCAAATGTGTGTGGGCGGAGCATTGAGGGTGCACTCTATGCCGTTGACGAGAGATGTGAAGACTTCACATGAAAAAACCTCTAAAGCCCAAGCTCCACTGAAGGCGAGTTTTAGAACTGGTTCTTTTTAACGGGGCAACGCCCACTGGCAGCACCAAGGTTTAATATGCGGTTCTGTTTCTTGGGCGTCAAGCCATAAACATGCATTTAATACATGCAGGTTTCTGAGCTCCTCCATCAATTTCACTTTACCTTTGGAACATTGCATTCCTTGACGCACCGCCGAACGACGCATCTGAAGAAAAAGTAACAATTAGCAACTTAAAACAGCAATATTTATTAGGTTTGCATATTTGGACTCACACATTTCACCTTATTACAATTAAAAGGCTGTGTGTCACTGAATAAAAAGTAATATCTTCCAAAAACAGAGCAAATTATTTAAATATTGGCAATAAAAAAAAAAGATGTCAAATGGATTTAAAAGTTTTTGCATCTGACCTCTTCATGTGCTGCTTTTGAGTTCAAATATCAACAATGTTTCTCCAGAATGCCTTACTCCTTATATAACGTACACAGCTATAGTAATTGACCACCATTACATATAATGTATGTGTAAAGGTGGTGCTGATAAATAATGCAGATTATTTGGGAGGTTATCTCAGTTGTGATGTAAATTATTGACTGCTGAAACATTTCTGTTCCCACTGTTGCTCCTCTTTGTCAACCTTTTAAACTAGAGTAAATTAGGGTGGGGGCATATACTATATGTCAATTAAGATGGAGTTTTTACTGTGTATTTTTGCCTTTTCAAAAAACAATAACCATTTTCAAATATTGACATCAGGTATTCCCATCAGACTCTTGTCACTTCATGCGGCAGCTCAACTCAAGCCATGCGCTGCAGGAAATGAGGTATTCGTATCAGCCCAGGAGGTTACAACAAGGGCCGCTTGTTTCACTGCTGCAGGTGTCACATCAACAGAAATCATAAGAAAGAAGTAATATATAAACAAACATGATAGACATGGTGACAGAAGGAGAGAAATAGCTCAGTAAGAAAGAGCTCAAGGTAATATACAGTTACGGTGTGAGGACAGAGCTGCCGTTATGCAGTGGTGTTTTCTTAAACAACATGTTCAGAGGTGATTCATCCTGTGTAATGTAATTCGTCTTGTCTGTCTGTCATTCACTGTGATGGACATGAACATGTTGAACTACCTACTTCCCTAGTATGGTAGAGCAATACATTATTGAAAGGTGTTCCAGTTCACCTTGGACATTCTAAGCCACTTCTACTTTATAGCATTGACCGTCCCATGAGCCATATTCACACGTCTTACCAATAATTTAGGCGAGTGACAGTGGAATTGTGTTAACCAGATGATCTAAATGTGTGATGATTGACATTCACAACCCTTCTGAAGACAGTGAGATGTTAGGGCAGAGAGTTGTGCAGCCAGCTCTTACACAATCTCATATTGTTCCCATCAAACTGTGCACGACTTTAAGAGGAACAAGTAACAAATGCCTGTGGACTTTTTCCATTACACTGTAAACCTGTGGGAACACTACTGTGTCTGAAACACAATTTAAAATAGTTATTGCTAAGTAGCTTTTGCTTGTTGGAGACAGGATGTTCTTTTATAATAGATCCAGTTTACTTTAAAATTGCTGTTAAATGAACCGCAATGACAAAATACCAAACCAGAGTATGCAGAACACAATTATTTGTTATTAGACTGAATAGGACATATCCTGGTTTAATTTTCAATGTGATTAATTGTAAGCCAGTGTACCCAGTTCTGAAAGTGAGTCATCATCTTCTGACTTTTGAGTATGTTTCATCTAATCACGTACAAGAAACAGTAGAGTAATCCAGGCATGATGTGAGTGAATGTGGGGATGCTTGACTATTGGTATGTAAAACCTGGATTCTGATACACTTTTAATCGTGAACCTTTATGAAAACCCTACTACAGTGGGCTGCTAGTGACTCTAGGGTTTCCACAGATTCTCTGTGGGAGAAGGTTATAGGTGAGTTTATTGGTGGTCATTATGTTGGCCTTGAGCAGTGGAACCGTGTTTATTTGCTGGCGGGAGCTGCTTATCCCCTATCCCCACTCCCTGGTAGTGTAGCGCTGGTCTGATGCTGATCCACTCTGATTTATTGGCTCCCCTGGTACACTGCAACCTGGCATGGAATCTGATCAGACCTTGGGCTGCCTGCCTAGATGCCTGGATTGGCGGTGTGGATGGCTAGCCATTTGGACAGCCAGTTGGCTGTCTAGATAGTTGCAATGTGTTGGACTGACTGACTGGCTTGACGTCTGATGGCGACTGGTCATGGATAGCTAGTTGAATGGGGAACGTATTTGCTTATATACATGGTAGACTGGTTTGAGTAAATTTGCTTTTGTTGTCCGAAGCCTCTAGTCCAGAGTATTCAGCAGGGGGTCTGAGACCCCTAGGGGGTCCTCAGAGGTACTGCAAGAGGTCCTCCAAATTACTTAATCCCACACTTATTTTCTTCCAAAAATATAAATGACAGAAAATATACATTAATATAAATACAGCCTGTGCTATAAATATCTAAATCTGTCAATGATTTAAACAGCTTAGTTAGTGGCCTATACTTTTATAGCACTATAGGCTGCCCTACACAATATCACTGGCCATACATGTGTTATGTGATAGGGGGTCCCTATGCCGTGTTTAAGGGGTAAACACATTGAAGACCTCTGTTCTAGTCTACTACCTACTGACTAGTGTCTATTACACCTGTTTTTAACTTTCATTTAGCTGTAATTGACAGTAAGTCAATTACAGGCATATCTGTTGGAAAACGTGTTTCAGATGCATGATGATGATGATGATGATGATGATGATGAAATTTGCCCTTTCTGCTTTAGGCACATTAGGCCTCCTTTCTTTTTATTAGTCTGCATTTTTATGCATACTGTGTGTATAAAATGCCCACGCAATAAAAACAGCATTGCCAGGGATATCTCCTTCACATGTGGTTTTCAAATAATGTGGTTCAAAGCATGCTTGTATTTGCACACACGCACACATACAGTACACACTAAACTGGTTTCTTATTTGGTTTGTTTGATGAAATCATTGCTTTTAATTAAACTCCCCATTATCTTCTTACAGAAAGATTGTGTTTCTATTAGAAACACAGTCGTCGTTGAATATTTCATTAATGCAGTGACACCCCCGCCCCTCCCCTCCCCTCATTGACATTGCATTGTAAAGCCTAAACAAACAGTAAGCCCAGGTGTTTCTAGGAGCAACCAGATGCTTTTCAGATGACCTATACCGGTAGTATGACCAGCACGCAAACACAAGCCCTACCAGCTATGAATGAAAGATCTGTTCCTCCACCCTGCCTGCAGTCTCTTTTTCTGTCTTTCTAAGCTCAGCGGAAGCCTGTTGCTCTGGATGTCTGCATGCCAAGCATGTCATTTCTTCAGGCCGCATGTTTAGAGCTTGTTGAAGTTGGACACAAACTATAAGATATAACATATATAACACCCCAGCCCTTAATATCACCAACTATAAGTTAGATCAAAGTATAAGCTTGGGACATACTTTACGTCTTTCATTTCAGAAAATTGTCTGGCCTCTGTCCACCCTCTAACTTTAGCCAGCTTCAGACCTAAATAGCTTCTTATGTTCAATTTCCCCCTGAATGAGGTGGCAGCCATTTTACTTTTATTACTATTAATGGCCAATAATCAGTGGCCCACAGGCCCTGGGGTGACTTCAAGGGCTATGACCCAGTCACAGAATAACCTTATAGGCTGACCCCAATATACATACAGTTGGACATTTATTTTCATAATGAGGAAAAAGACCTCATTTTGCTTCAGTTGTCCCTCCCTCTCTTTGATTGCAGACCAGGCTTTAATCTGGATCAAGATAGGTCAAAGAGAGAGAAAGAGACAGAGAGAACAAGAGAGAGAGTGAGAGAGAAAGTGAGGGAGAATGAATAACATACTATCTTACAGCACACCTCTGGATCACCCCTCTTGATGGTCCCCTGGCCTCAAACAGTGGCATATCTTCAGCTCTTTGTAGAGAGATGGATGACTGAGGACCCATGCAGTTTCACTTCTCATTAAAGTGTAACTGCACCTTAAATTGTGTTTTTTGAGCTGTAAATTGTTAGACTGCACTGTGATGAGACACATACATGCTGGTGTTGTTGACAAAATTCCTGTTTTTATAAAAATGTAGATTTTATGGTCTGGCGCTACACGTCATATCCGTTACAAATTGCCTTTGGACTTGTTGAACTGTTGTACTTGTGCTGGTTTCCTACAATACACTTGGTCTGCTCCTGCGTCATCAAAATTAATTGATGTTAATGGGGGGCCCCTTCTCAGCCCCTCCCCTCCCCTCGCTCAGGTTCTTGACTACTTATTTAAGTTGTGTAGTGGGTGTAGTCAGGCTCAGAGCTAGGGTGCAGTTACACTGTAAGTGCTGGAGCTTTATCTATAGGTTGATGCATTTAAAATGAATGTAAATGTCTTCATTTCTTGTCCTTTTGTGAGTTTTACCCCAGAATCCCCCTCCCCCAAAGGGTCTTGCATGTCCCTGCTTATGTTGCCCCCTCCTCTGCTTCCATATCTGTTGCTATGCTATTTTCCATTGAACCCCCCCCTCCTCCAGTTGTTGGCCCTTCTCCTTCTGCTGATCCTCAACATAAACTTGTTTTCCTTTCCCTCCCCCTGCTCTCTGTTCTCCTCTCATCATCCTGTCCTCCTTCCTCTCCTCTAGCTCTCTTCACACTGTCCTGATAGAATGAGGCTTCACCTTTCACTTTGCTGCTCTGCCGTGTTGGGCAGCAACTAGTTACTCGTTACTAGTTACTGTAATATTATTACTTTTTTTCAGTAACTAATAGCGTAACAAATTACTTAGCAAAACGGTAATTACTGCGTTACAAGAATGAGTGCCCCCCCCAACTTCCATCTTATGAAGACATGCCTTTATTATTTTGCTGGACCTAGCTAACTTAGGTAGGCTAACTGAAGTGACCTGTCCAATCATCTGGTTTGACAGGCTGCAATGTTTTCCAATAGAGAATTCAGTAGTGATTGTGAAAGTAATATAGTAATGTAATGAGTAACGTAATTAATTACTTAATTAATATTTACTAATTAATAACGTAATATTATTACTTTTTGAAGTAGTAACTTATTACTATTCCTCAGTAACTTGCCCAACACTACTTCTCTGTGATTCCTCCAAAGAACCCAGTCTTCTAGTTTACATAAGGAGGTTTCACTGTTGCTCTCTGGTGATCTGTCTGTCTGCTTGTCTAAATCCCTTTCTGTCTGTCTAACTATAGCTGGCTGTATGTCTCACTCTCTGCCTGCTTCTGTAGCTTTTTGAAGTCTGTCTGTCTGTCTGTCTGTTTATCTGCCTGCCTGCCTGCTTGGATGCCAACCTCTATGCCTGCCTCTGTGCCGGCCTTAGTGCCATCTGGTAATATGTTTAAAGGTGTGCTGCACACCAGTGTCTATCAGAGATCTATCTCTGATAGACACTGGAGAGCCGGTTCAATTAAATTAAAATAACGTCCTGGGGTCAGGGATAGTCTAGAAACCAAATGATCTGATTTCTACGGTAGATTACTTTACCATAGGCATCCAGATCAAGCTTTATCCAGTGTGACTGCTGTGGCCCTTCACTCCTTAGTCATGCCATGGTAAAAATGCTAACTAACCGCCAAAACAGGCGGCATAGATACGCCCATCGTTATATGCCTTGAAATGTTATTAAGGATGTCATTAGTGTGCCCACATAGAAACTGGAGTCCCTCTAGTCTAGCTTGGTAGAAAGCTTACGCACTAGCGAAGGATATTTTCCGTAATGCTGGGAGCTACACACATCTACAGTCACATGGTGCATCATTTCATGTAGCAATATTTATTCAGAGAAAATTTACATAACATATAAATAAATTCAGTGTAACGTAGATTGAAGTGAGAGAGAGAGAGAGAGAGAGAGAGAGAGAGAGAGAGAGAGAGAGAGAGAGAGAGAGTGTTGAGCAGAACCAGTAATCTATAGATGTGGTTTTGCCATTTCCTCAGGGGGAAAGCTTGTGGCTTTAAGCTGCCAGGCCAGTCAAGCACTCCAAGAGCTGTGATGCATCTTACAGCTGTCAGAGCAGGGTCAAAGATCAATACATGCTCTCATCCAATCGGAGTTGATTTTAGGGTGGCCACAGTGTGATGGGGTTGTTGGTAGGCCTACTGTTTACATTATATGGGCCATGCAGGTTTTGGAGCGCTCAGGAAATTACTCATAGCTGTGTGTATTTGTTTAGGGTTTTGGCAAATTATTTTAGTGAGGTCTCATTGAGTTTGTTTGCTCTGCCTTTTACAGACCCAATGTGTGTGGCTCTCGCTTCCATTCCTACTGCTGTCCTGGGTGGAAGACTTTGCCCGGAGGGAACCAATGCATCGTCCGTAAGTATCTCCCTCCTAAATCCTGCCTACGTGTCAGCACAGTGGATGAAACAACAAATATGTTATTATATTCTTTGGCTGAAGTCAGGAAGGATGAATCAGATTTTCCTTGAATGAAATGGCCCCTCACCTCTCCTTTCCTCTCTTTAACCCTTTTCCTTTCCTTTCATTCTCTCCACCTCCTATCTCGTCTCCTCTCCTCACCTCCTCTCTCTCTACTCCTCTCCTCAGCCATCTGCAGGAACTCGTGTGGGGACGGTTTCTGTTCCAGACCCAACATGTGCACCTGTTCCAATGGCCAGCTCTCTTCCAGCTGTGGGGCTGGAGCAGGAGGTCGGTAACAGTGGCACAACCTACAGTTATCCACTAGTTTGCAACACTATAGCAACTATAGCAATGGAAACCAAGTACTAACTCATTTTAACCATGCTATGCAACAATTACCAATAAGAAATAAATGTCTTGCATTTCCAGTATTCATATATGTCCAGAAATAAAAACTATGTTAATCATACAATACATTTGAAAGCTTATGTTCCATGTAAGTATTTGAGCATACATTTCACCAAGTGATACTACCCATGAGAGTATTATTGGCCCTGCTAACAGAGCAGTTGGGCTCTGTTCCAGCCTCACTGACCCCACCCACATGCAGCCTGGGGGATGCTGAGTGTTGAAGTGTGGAGTCCCTGGCCGTCGCTAAAGCTTGCAGGTCACAGGGTTTGTCAGGATTTAAGCGGGGTGTCTGGCTGCCCTGGATCAATCCACTGGGCCTAGTTACGCACCACTCAGGATGTGGAGGGGTCTCTGCAGAGCCGTGTGGGGTGTTTTACTATGCATGGCCTGCGTGTACTAACAAACCATCCTATTCTGATTAGAAGCGTTAAAGCACAATGTTAATGTGCTGTATATGTGTGTGTATGTGTGTGTGTGTGTGTGTATGTGTGTGTGTGTGTGGAGGACAGCTGTTTAGCCGCACTCTAGACGTGTGTATGTGTAAATCTGTGTATTGTATCTAGTGCGTATTTAGTAAGCACACACACACACACACACACGCACGCACACACACACACACACACACACACACACACACACACACACACAGCATATACGTAGTGTATAGCCACTGAGAATCAGTTGGCCAGTTGGCCAGTTGGCTGGGGGAGGGGGGAGGGTCTAGAGACAATATTGCCCCTGACCCAAAGTGTGAATATATGGCAGGATACAGACAAGTCTCCAACAGGGACGAAACCTGGGAAAGTGCTGTGAAGTCTTGTTCCTTGAAGAGTGTGGGAGAAAGACAGAGATTACTAATTGGAAATATAACCTTCTAGATCTGGAGGTAACTTTGACACACTGATGACACCACATAATTTTGGGAGTGTTTTAGAGCTTGCTGCGTTAATTGGTTGTGTCAAGACCCTGTCATGTTTAATGAGTTGTTGAAAAGTCCAATGATCTGAGATTGCCCATCAATGAACACTCAGTAACCATGGTGATGACCATGTGTTTTATAGATGAATTGACTAGACACAAAAACATTAATTTTTTCTCCTTAGTGGTTTTACATTACACTACAGTATACTTACTACTTCTAGACTATGTTTTAGAATTAATTGTTTTTCCAAGTGAAAGAGCAATAGTCTTTTAGACCATTAGTTGTTTGGATTTAAGGGTTTGTTTGATTAAAGTTCCCAGTGAGCCAAATGCATTGTGCTAAGTAAAACAAACCACTGAGTAAATGCCTTATTTTGACATTAGCACTCCCAAAGGCTTTAGGTAATTCTTAAAATAAATGTAATGTAGATCTCCAAATGTGCACCTCCCAAAGGCTACTGTTGAAAAGAGTCTGTCGTGTAACAGAACAGTTCACTGCAGCTGGAATATTGCAGCTCTTAAAAGATCCGGTTGGAAACACAAATTTCCTCTGCCCTAATTATACAGCCTAATTCTGGCACCCTGGTTTTTTGGTTATAGATAGCATTTTAATGGCTCACGTCTTTCCTGTGGAATGAAGAGGTTACATTAAATTAAGAACACATTTGTTATTATATCATTTTGTATATATAATCCACATGTTTGTGATTACTGTTATGTTTTACACACATATGGTTTCCTATCATATTTTTCATTACTCTTCCTGGAATATGTGCCACAGTTAGAATGGTGTTACTTAAATGGTGGCTGCATTTTCACATTTATGTATTTGGTGGGGGAAAATATGATACAATTAACCAATTAACATTATCCTGTATCAGTTGGGCTCCATTATATGAAGCCAAGATATTTTAGGTGACTTCATGCTTTATAATGAGTTCACCAGACTGACACCTGAAGTCAAATGTTAGCTATTAGACAGTGTCCAGAAGCAGGTAAGTGTTCAGACCTCATTCTCCTTTACCCTTGTAATAAACCCACTGACAGGTCAGAGCAGTGCAGCTGTGCTCAAGATCATACAGGGTCATCTTTATTACCTCACCGTCACCATAATTATCCAATGACTGCCATGGACATTCCCTCCCACAAACCCAGAAAACAGCTGTGCTAAAGCTGACAGACTTCTTGCTGTTAGACTTGGGCACTGCTGAACCCTGGGAAACGCAGTCCAGAAAGGGGCCTCTTTAATTACAAGCTAGGCAGTTTCTACATTTCCCAACTAAACCTCAAAGTAACGTAATGTGCTATAACAATGTTATTCTAGGTATGAGAGGTATCATTCTTGTACTGTACGTCGTGGATTCATTTGCAAACCAAACCAATATAGTGTTTGCAGTACAGAATATGACTACATTGTAAACAATATACAGTACTCTTTAGTCATCAAATGTGAAAGTAACATTAAGACAGCATGACAGCATTCCAGCATGCAGTCATGCATCCATGTAGTTCATTACATTACACATATTCTGAATCAGTGACAGACTGCTATTCTGGTAACAGGGGTCTGTGTAAATCAGAACACTGCTTTAAAGCTTTTCAGGATTCTGCCAGACACAAACACACACACACACACACAAGCACACACAAACCTGGACTTCCTGTGTTTTCAAGCCTCTCATAAAAAACACCCAGATGTGAGCAGCTAGCTCACTGACAACACTACCAGAATACAGAGGTGCATTGTGTTCCCATAAAGCTACACACAGCCCCTTGCTATAATGTCTGACTCAAACGCAAACAGAAACATACACACACACATGCGCACACACACACACGTTTTCCCATTTGCTGTGCCCCATACATGCCAAGTATGGATTACTGGGACAGACCATCTCTCCCCACCTGTGGTGATGGAGTGGCATTTTGAGGGGTGTAGGTGTGTGTGTGTGTGTGTGTGTGTGTGGGGGGGTGGGGGGGGTGGGGGTGCAGTGTTAGCCAGTGAGATCATTTCTTTGGGCCTCCATATTCCCCTGTCGCCCTTCCACCTCCTCCACCTCCTTTCACCAAGTAAGAAAGCTGTTTTTTGCTCCTTCTTTCTGTATTTCTATCTATCCGTCCTCTGGTCCCCCGGGGAAACAGTTCAGGCATTGGGTACTCAAAGGACAGTGTGTCTGATGTCCCTCCAGAACCATCTCCCCAGGTCTCTAGCCTATTTCTTGAGGGGAAGGGGATAGGGGGTGTGGGGGGGGGGGATGGATGAGTTCACCCAAGCTGCTTTGGCTTTGATGGAGTTTGCATTACAGCAAGCTGGACTGGTTTGCTCCACAGCACGGGAAACTGCAATAAGTCACTGAAATCATTTTTCATATTTTCCCTCCATTCGTCTGAGAGAGAGAGAGAGAGAGAGAGAGAGAGAGAGAGATGTATTAATATGTGGGTGTTAATTAATGGAATACTATCGTTACCAGAGGGGTATCAGGGAACAGTGAATGATTGAGCCAGGGCAAGCATTAGAACAAATTAATCTACCAAACCTCATATTAAACCCTTCTCTTCCCATGAGTCTTCATGTAATCCTTCATGGTGTGTTGTCACTGTTGTCACGAGACACACTCCAGGACATACCTAGCTCGAGCCAAGCTTTAGCCTGCATGTGAGAAAGTTAGCTGGAAACCCATAATCACAGGGAAATGTGACAGGGTTGGTAATTGCTTTCCTAACAGCCATCGTATCCAGGATTTGTGAACAGCTCATTGATATGTTATATTTAAGTCTGTAGCCTGTTTGAGCAGTCAGTCAGCAGCCCAGACGTCTATAATGAGAGTGAAGGAGCACGTTTGTCCATCCAGGCTCTCAGTTACTGTGTATGTGTGGGTGGGATACGGCGGCTGAAATGCTCCTGTTGTCTAGTGTCAAGTCTCAATAGTCATTATAGGCATGCTCAGCTCCAGAGCAGTGTTCACTCAGCAGCTTAGCTCAATGTGCCAGAGATGTCAGAGGACGGAGACAGAACAGAACCAGATGAAGCCCAATAGCCAGAAGAAAGAAATCAAATAAGAAAAATGTGAAAATACTGTACAAGGGAGATGCTGGAATAAGAAGAGAAAGTCACAAATGAGGAGAAATGAAATACAATATCAGTTATGGACACTGAGAATAGTGAGGCAACACAAAAATGCGATTGCTCCAGTCACATTAAAAAAAAGCTGAAGTTAGCTTAAAAGCATTTAGCTACCCCCACATTGCCAACCACTGCTCTAGCAGCTTGATGTGTAGCCGTCGTTTTCTTCTCTGCTGTTCAGAGCAAAACTATGTGCTCAGCAGAACTCTAGATGTCTGCCAGGAAGATCAATTAGTGCTCCATATGAAAACTGCTGCTGCACATCTGAGTCAGGCAGGTTGGTCCTCTCACACCGCCCCAGCAGGCTACAGTTGACGTCACATAAGACCTCCGTCCCCCACCTCTATTGTACCACACTGTACTAAAGGCAACCTCGAATGCTGACTTCTATGTGTGGCCCTGTTCCCTTTATGCAGCTCTATGTGGCTTGATACTTCATCCAGATTGCAAGACCTATAGTATAGCATTCTCTCTCTCATTCCATTTCTCTCTTTTCTCCTTTTCTCAGCACATTCCTGACTGAGTGTGCTATACAGCTGGCTCGACTTATATGCTGCCCCAGGGCTGCTTGATTAGCTCTGGTTTTGTAGCCCGGGGACGGGGAGGGGTTTTTTAATCCTGTGTGTTGTTCTTAGGCTTCAGCAGAAACAGCAAAACTGGACAAACACATTTAAAGTGGAAAGGCTCTTTCTGCGCTAAAGCGTTTATACCGATGTCGACTCTTGGCCATGTCACCGTGATTCAACTCCATAACTGTGCTAATGGTGTTGTATTTGTGTGTAGGTGTTTCATGTTTTATCATTACCAGTGCTTCTGTGTGCGTAAAGGCCACTATAAACTAAGACCAAAATGAATTGGCCTGTCTCACATATTTACAATGCTTTGCTTTAGAGAACACAGCTGTGTGTGCATTGTCCATCAAATAAAGGTTTCCAGGCCAACAACTGTTCAGAGTCGTAAGAGCTCCCCTCCACGGTGACAGTGGTTTAACACACCCCTCGCTCTCAGGTATAAAGTGTAGACTTGTCCCTTTGTCATTTACCCTCACTTCCTCTCTCTCTCCCCCTCTGTCCGTCTGTGTCTCTTTGCCCTCCAGCAGCTCCGTCGTGCAACGTCAGGTGTATGAATGAAGGGCAATGCCAGGGGGACTCCTGCTCCTGCCAGAAGGGCTATACAGGCAATAACTGTGGACAGCGTGAGTATAAACCACTGTAGAGCCCGAACACCTGGCTGTCAGTGTGTGTGTGTTTGTGTGTGTGTGTGTGTTCACTGCCGTGCATGTCTGAACATGGCAAAACCTCTAGGGGGTTTGGTTTTGTACTATAGTGTGTGTATGTTTGTGAGCATGTTGAGGGGAACACCGTGTCTTTCTATGAGGTGGGGATTGTTGTGTGTATGTCTGAACGTGTCACAAAGTCTTTCTTCAGAGAAGCGTGGGTTTGATTTGTGTGTACGGTACATCAAAGTCCTTCAAGGCATGTCTCGCTACTCGGCAGCCATTCTTGAAACGTCCGCTCAGTTATTTAGGAGTATAGGCAGGTTGCTTACATCTACAATCACATGCTTGTTTAAGTAGGTTTATACTTGGCTTGGTTACAAAGCAGACGATTGGCTCTTTCGGATTATGTTATGTGTTATTATTTATATATTTTCCTCCAACTGCCATATTTTCGTTTCAGAATTCTCCAATAGAGCTCCATTCAAAATGCTCTAAGTGGCATGTCTCCTCTGTATAGTGTCTCTGGGTACATGCACAGCATGTGTTACGATTAGCCTGCATGTACACATCATCACCCTCTCTCTCTCCCGTACAGCTGTGTGCGAGAAAGGCTGTCAGAATGGAGGACGTTGCGTCGACGCCAATAGGTGTGCCTGTGTCTATGGTTTCACTGGCCCGCAGTGCGAGAGAGGTAAGACCATCATAAGATAAGCACGGCAGGATTTATGTTTGTTACTGTTGCTTCAGGGTAGTGCTTTGCTAATAAAGCACTGGTAAACAATGGTTTACGGAGCACCTTTTGTGTTTGTTATGATGACTGTTAGAACTATAATGAAAAACTGGTGCACTGTAAAATAAATGATATTAGGATGTAATTTCTCTATGAGCAACATTACATTGGTGTTTGCACAAACAATTAAATATTTACATTTTATTTTAGCTAAACATAACATTAAATAGTTAATACGTTTATTGAACTTTGGTAAATCATATTTCCATATTAAGCTGTGTGTGTATTACACTTGAGAAGCTGCATTTGGTTCTGGCCCATTTTGAAAGCATTTGGTAGCAGTCCAACCGGAGTGCTCTCGGGGAACACAGCTCAGTACTGCAGCTGCAGATTACAATGAGTGCAATGCAGTTGTTACTGTAATGGAAGGAAAGTCGGCGCTAAACCCCTTGGGTGTCTGCAGCCAGACAGAATAAGCTTTATCAAGCTAGGGCTAGAGTTGTGGGGGCGTGGCAGTCTGACAGGATATGATATGGATGCCACACATTTGCACTGTTATCATGCCCCAGCACCCCCCTTACTGGAGCCCTGCGAGAGCTATCACAGGGGAAGGCGTTCAGACCTTGATGTTGTGGTCCTGTAACGTGTTAAGTTCCCATCTCTAGACAGGGAGGGTGTGTTAATGGAGTATTTAAACCCCTATGACAATACAGAGCGCTATGACTTCATACTTACCAAACACATAGATAACATATGCCGCTGGCTGATTGAAGACAGAGAATGGATGTACTTGCCTCACTGTACTGAGAAGTGACATGCTCTGTTGCTGTCAGCAATCTCTGTCACCTCTCACCGTTCCCGTGACCCTAACCTGTTTCCTGTTTATTTCCCCTCCCAGCCACTGTAACACACAATGGACTTGCTGTATCGCTACTCAACCCCTGTCTCTTACATACAGTACTGGCCCCATGATTCCCTGCCTATTATAACTCCTTATACTCCTATGACTCTCCAATCAGCTCTGGCCTTCCTCGTTGCCCCTCCCTTCCCCTTATATGGAGCTCAGGGGTCTTGTTTTCTTGGAAAACACATCTGGGGGGCTGGGTTGCCTTCAGACATCTGGCAAATACAACCCCCTTCCAAAAAGTGCCCCCTACACTCAATCCCTCCACCCCACCTGGGTGGGGGCTTGGACATGTTCGACGATACAGGGCTGAGGGAGGTAGATGCATAGAGAGGGTGTGGGGATGGGGGTGAGAGTTAAAATCGTCTCCCCAGCTGTGTACACAAAGCCTGGTGGAGGCGAATACAAACATTCTCGTCTCCGTGCTAGAGGACGGTTGAGACCACTGGACCCCAGTAGCCACAAGTAAAACAGACACGTTTTTAAAACTGGGCACGTATGTGTGTGTGTGTGTGCTTGGCTCATTCTCCATATGTGTGTTTTGCTCTGTGTCTGTGTTTGTCTGTAGGCCACTTGTAAAGTGTGTGTGTGTGTGTGTGTGTGTGTGTGTGTGTGTGTGTGTCCCATGCCACCCAACCTAAACCAACTGGCAAACAATAATCCTAAGTGACACAAGTCTCCATGTTGTAGTTGTGGATAGAGTTAAAAACTGTCATCCTTTATCCCTCATTTATTAAAAAGAAAATATAAAATACAAACTCCCACATTACATGAAGTAGGGCTGTTCCTAGACTAACATGATTCATTGCTAGTGATGAATGAAACACAACTGACCAAACGACGACCCTCCCCTGGTTTTATGAACCTCTGATTTATACACCCAAACGAGCTGAGAATGTTGCTGTCGGATGCAAAGCCCAATAAACTACTCTAGCCAAGAGTTGAGATTGCGGCCAACTGTTGCTGTTTGTTGTGATCATTTAGCGGTTCATCTAGAGTATGTCACTTGACACATCTGCTTTTTATTATGTTTATTTAAAGATACTCGCCTTGATTGTGCTTTAGCGCACCACGTATGAAGTGTGATTCTGTGTCTGTGTGTGTGTGTGTGTGTGTGTGTTTGCTCTATTTGACAATGGCCAATGCTGATTGGTGATAGAGTATTCCTCTCTAAGGTGTGAATTCCACTTGGACTTTGATAAAAATGAATTTTCCCACTTGATGAATGTAACTGCACCATTAGACACGGTGTCAGGATAAAGCCTGTTAGCTAAAGCAGTGGTTCACTTAAGTCTTTTGCTTATGTTCAATTATTTTCTAAGCCAATGTATCCCTCTTTACTGCACAACAACCTTTGATCAATATAACCATAGAAGAGAACAAAACTAAATACAGTATATGATTTTCACATAGAAAAAGTGAATGTCAGCCATTAACATTAATGCTTAAAAACTACAAAACTACACAATAAATTAATAAACAATCTACACTAAGGCATCACAAGACAGATAATGTACCATCATCAAGTGAATAAGGTTGAAATGTTGAATATTGTGATAAATCTTGAAGAGTGTCAAAAATGTTGCCTAAAATAATTTGACTCAAGAAGTGTCAAGGCTCCAAACCATAACCTGCCTTGTGCGCATTAGAATCACATTGTGTTCATTGTGGTTTAGGTTTGTGTAATTGAGGCTGTGAATCAGTAGATTTACCGGCTGACTAAGAGAGAGGACAGCAGGACCACCAATGGGATTCAGAACACTGTGAAACTCAACTGAAATCGAAGAAGTGTGTACGTGTGTGTGTTTGTGTTTGTGTGTGAGCATACAGTATGCGCAAAGCATGAGTTACATTGTAGACTGAAGTAGAATGTATTGCCATCGTTAAGTCTCTGTGTGCATGGAACGTACACATGCAGACACACACATATATACGTGTGTATGTGTGCTACATGTTTCAGTAAGTGGGTCAGCCTACGTGAGTTAATGCCAGCTATAGCTGCCAGCTATAGCTGGCATTAACTTTATTTGCGTTTTATGGAGGTATATTGATGTGTGTTGACTGTATTCTGGCACGTTTCGCCGGCTGTGATCCAACAGTGCACAGCTCAGTGCTTCTCAATGGGCCTACTCAACCACTGCAGGTCCAGCATAATCCCACACCTCAGCCCTGTCCAGTCCAAATAAACCACTGATCACAGGGGAGCTTTGGCGGTCGCAGCCAATGACATCAGGGGGAATGGAGAGGCGCTGGTAGATAAGTAGGAAGTGTTGCAACTTCTGCTCCGCTGATCATACCCCGTATATCTCCTCTCCTGCTGTTTATACACAGGAGGAGACATACGAGGTATGCCAGAGAAGGTTAGGCAAGGACTTCGCTGGTGACCCAGAGTCAGTCTGCTTGTCTCGGCAGAAGAGTCCTGACAACTTTGATATATTTCAATGCTAAAAGCAATAAGACATGCAAGGTGTGAATGTTGAGTGAATTCTGGAGCCAGACAGGCCTTATTCTGTCTGGAAAAGCATGCTGTATCATTGGGCTTCATTCACACAGTGAATGCCCTGTCTAATGTGGCTGTTGCTTTTGATTGTGCTTTACATGACATCACTAATATGTTTTATGTGTAACTGTGTTGTGCTGTTACACATGCTGCTTTTTAGAGACCGCTATTCATGGGAACATTATATTTAATGACCCGACTCATAAACAAAAAGTAAAGGAAATTGTGCATAGGGCACCCCAGCTAAAGAGCTGCTTGACCATATGTATGCCTGGCTGCATCTGAATTCAATAATGGTCTCATACTTTAACCGCTAGATTACACTGTGGCAGGAAGTTCCACAACGGACAGAAATAGCTCTAGAAAGTAAAAAGCAATTACAACACAATGGCAGAGAAATTATATGCACAATGACTACAAAACAACATCAACAACCAAATGGGCAATGACCTCAAGTGATTGACAATATTGTGTCCACAATGTACATTGTAGACATTTTGGGTTTGAAGTTGTTCGTGAATAGCTTTGTAAAAGCCATTATGTTACTGACATAAGCCAATAAACTTCTGAAAGTTTAAGTAGGTTAAGTCTGTTTTATAGTTATGCTCAGCCCTGGTAGCTTTCATTGTTTTTTCTTTTGCAATGTTCTCTGTCAACATGTATACTATACTATACTACTGTATACTATACTGTACTATACTATACTATCAGAGTCAGCCAATGCTTGGCCAGTGCCAATAATAAGCCATTTCAAATAACTGTAGATTACTATTCCCTATGAAGGTCTATCAGCCAATCTCACAAAGCCATTTTCTTACTCATGTACAGTATGCGAATATGTGAAAGCATGATTGTCGTTTAGTCATGTTTGGTTGACTGCCTTTGGTGTTCACTTGTGAACAGAGACTCCTTAGGGGGCAATTAAGGAGATTTAAAGCCTCTTGATATTGGCCTCGATAGAAAATAAAAGAGAACCTAGCTGTTCCTCTGAGATTAAGATTAAACACACAAAACTAGCACACACAAACATACACAGAAACAAAGGACGTATAATCATCAATTATATTATTTTGGCACAAACAACAGTCACAGACATACAACATAATTAATAATACTGTGTATAATAATAGATAATATATGTAACTCGGGCATATATTCCACAAGACCTGCCTGCGTTGCTGCTTCACAGAACAACGTAATTGCAGTGTGCAATCCACACTACAACGCACACAAACACACAACAGACATGCAGGAAATGCTTTTACCCTTCATGAACATAGCATAGATAGTAACCTTCCAGCTGTATAAAGTCTGGAGACACACAAACATGTCCACATGCAAGCACAGCCCAGAGAATATGGTATATTTCTTCTCTGTATTCATTAACAGTTGACCCCCTTTATGGAGAGTTTGTGCTTGAGGGCTAGACTCAATAATCAGCTCATGTTTCATGAGTTTCTTATCTTTACGGTGCAAAACTCCCTTGCTGGGCTTGCTATAAATATTGTCACTCAGCCATTATTATTGTAAATGCATTGGATTTCTCCACCAAACCTTTCTCTTCACATACCATTGGCCATATACTGTACTATTGGGCTGAACAGTGCTTCCTCACATCTCTCTGATCTTACAGCTGGACAAGATACTTTTTTGTGAACCAGTTTGGCCAGAAATAGCCTCTTATATGGTTGGCTGAACTGTAGTAGAACACTCTAATATGATTAGCCATGTCATGTTGCCCAGTTTTGCTAGGCTGAGGACTAGTGTAGGTGAAAGGTCTTTGGGTGCGTCAGTAACCTTGTTAGCCCATATCTGGGCTACGTTACAGCAGCCTAAATGAAGTCGTAACAAAAACAATGTGAGAATGTGGAGATTCCACAGTGTTCTACAGGGAATGGGTTTCACGCTAGTAAGAAGTAATGAATGACTAGTTATGAATAAAAGCAAAGACTTGAAAGGGTGACATAAATTTCTTATTGTGGATTTTAGGTTGTACAGGGGTTTGGGGAGGAATATGAGTAACAGTGGAGAGGAGGGTGGATCTGGCCAGTATTTTTGATCTATTGAGTAATTTAAATGTAATTGCTTCCGAATGTTGTTGACTCAAGCCAAGCCACTCAGGCCCTGTCTGTCCAATTCACGCACGCACACGCACGCACACGCACACACACACATGCACGCACGCAGGCACACACACACACAGGTAAGCACACAATGTGTTACATGAGTTAGGTGTAACACCTCAGTCAGGGTAACAGGCTTCCCAACTTGCCATTTGTTATTAAATCGAATAAAAAGAGAACGAGAGGTCTCTCCTCCAGTCTTTGGTTTGGCTCACCTAAGAAGGCATTGGAGGACTCTGGGTTATCCTTCAGGAATGTGTGTGTGTGTGTGTGTGTGTGTGTGTGTGTGTGTGTGTGCGTGTGTATACAGTACAGTAGTGTGTATCTGCATGAATTGTTGTGTGTTCAAGGGAGAGCGTAAGAGTGATTGAGTGAGAGCATGTGTGTGTGTGTGTGTGTGCGTGCGTGCGTGCGTGCGTGTGTGCGTGTGCGTGTGCGTGCGTGTGTGTGTATGTACCTGTGTGTGCGTGTGTGTGTGTAATGTGTAGCTGAACTTGGCCACTGTGTGTGTCTGGGTGTTGCTGGCTAGTCAGACCATGGGAGAGTTCAGACTTCTCTCCAAGTGGATTGGAATGGTTACTCTCCTTGGATCAAAGAAACTCTCTTTCTTTTTCGTTTGTTTCTTAGTCAGTTGTTCCTTCTTAGATGCCATATGTCCTTGTTTATTCTTCATATCCTTGTATCCATGTATGTGGATGAAAGAGCTTTCTAGTATAAAAACGTATAAAACCATCTTTCTGTTCTTTATCAACTAGTCCCAAGATGTCACAACCTGTGACTCAGGGCATCCTTAACTGTAAATGTCATAGACTGAAAGATGAGTGGAGTGTGTATGCATGTGTGTGTGTGCGTGTGTGTGTGTGTGTGTGTGTGTGTGTGCGCGTGTGTGCGTGTGTACACGCGCACCTTGGCGTAGCTACAGTATGTTTGGGTCACATCTGGCCAAGAGGTTGTCCCTCTGCTGCGACGACCAGGCTGAATTAATCCAACCCATATGTGAGCGACCGAATGCTCCGCAGTGGGTTTCTGGAGCTCAGCAGGGGGGGCAGACTCACATTCCTGTCCTCTAATTGTCCAGAAAAGATTGTCAGGCTATTGGTGAGCAAGGAAGAGAAGATATAGGGGCAGGGGAAGAGCTAGACAGACAGACAGACAGACAGACAGACAGACAGACAGACAGGAAGACAGAATGGTGAAACCTAGGGAAGACCTTAACTTAAACAAATGGACAGCAATGGCTAGCAGGACACCTAACCTTCACACCCCCTTTATATTCCTGATGGTCTCAACCAATTACTGAACCTCCTGTCATGGAGCACAATCAGGCTCAAGAAGGAATTCCATGAGATATCACCGCTGATTCCTGTGTGTGTGAGTCCTGTTGTGACTTCCAGAGCGGAGCAGCAGCTCTCTCTGTGTCTTCAGCGTAGCTCAGGTTGCATTTACCCTGTCATTGGCTATCCAGCCATGCCATTTCTTTTTCATCTACGCTGTGACAATCTTCTGCCATCTACCTTTTTAAATGAAGGCTTAGTTAACTGTGGCGCCGCTATAGTGAACTTAATAAGGGCTTTAACCACAGGGAAAGCTTTGTTGAGCTGTATTATGTGTGATTGGAAACGTCTTATTGCACAAATGGTTTCAGCATGAGGTCATTGTGTCTAATTGGTGTAGTGCACGTAACAAGATTATACTGCGTCTTTACCGGCAAACAGCAACATAGTGACGACAAGTGGACTGAATACTGAAAGAGTTGTTGTTGTTGAATGTGATAGGCACTCTGTTTGCATTGAACACCCTGTCCTGTGATTTCCTTGGCTTCCACAACAAATACAATCCACATAATATTAGCAGCATCTGCCCTGCTGCAGTGCCCATTGGCATTCCTAGTTGGTTGGTTCCAGCTGGTAACTCCATTTATGTTTTCATTCTTACAAAAGTCTAGCACATAATTAACTCTAAATGGTAACGACACGCACAGCAGTTAGTAGTGCAAGAAGTATTGTACTAGCCTTTGGGAACAGTAAACCTTCCATTATATGGTATTAAGCTCTATCAATTGGCTGTGATGTAAGCTCACTGCTGCCTATACTGTAGCTAACACACTGGAATGTGCTTCAGCTGACTCAATAGGTTACGGTAACTAACATGTACTATCTCTGAGATTAAATAAATAGCGACCATTTCATGCCTGTCAACATGTGAAGCCTGCTGTATGTCGATGTGTGAGTGTGCATTTTGGCAGAACAGCACATGAGCACATTTGAAACTCTATAATAGAAGTTTGCACCTAACACCTTGTTTATTGTTCCATTTAAATCTAATTTTCATCTCATTAAACAATAGTTAACTGTAAGAGTGTTCAATATAACTGTAAGTGGAAAATATTCAGTTTTAGATTAATGTGAGTCATTACACCTTAAAGCACATTTCATTGCTGCATTCACAGTTCTTCACTTCCATTCATGTTTTAATTTCTCAAGAGACATTAACTGTTATATTGCTGAATGAATACATATGCAAATGTATGAACAAAATACTGTAAATACTTTAGTCCACTCCACTGACTAATTTAATAGGATACCATAAATAACATGCACATTTTGTAGCATAATGTAGCAAATAATTACAAATAATGTAATTAAAAAGATTCAGAATCCTCTCTGTAAAGTTATCTTGTGAGACCCGTGGATGATCAGTTAGCCAGTCCCAGTGACGGTGGTGTCTTGTGCCTGGTGTGCTCCAGACTACCGGACAGGCCCATGCTTCACTCAGGTGAACAACCAGATGTGCCAGGGCCAACTGAGTGGCATCGTCTGCACCAAAACCCTCTGCTGTGCTACCATTGGACGAGCCTGGGGCCACCCCTGTGAGCAGTGCCCCGCCCAGCCACACCCCTGCCGACGAGGATTCATCCCAAATATCCGCACCGGAGCCTGCCAAGGTCAGAAAGGAAGCACTATATGTCCAGATGTGTTATTTCCTATTTCCTTTTTTTCTTCGTTTACTTTCTCTTTCTTTCGTTCTTTCTTTTTCTTAGTGTCTCTCACACACATCTGGACAATCTTTTAAACTCGTTAAATGATGAAGAGTGATTGCACAGTAAACACACACACACACATACAATAACATAAACACACATGCACACAACAGTATTTTATATCTGTCACCATCTTAACTGCAGCTTCTATCCCTGTCAACAAGATCATGACAGTTTCTCAACAAACCTATTTACAATGAACAACCTCAGGTACATTTTTGGTACTAACCTAAACAGTACAATCAGGTTATGACCAAGCTAGACCACATGCATCTTCAGTTCCAACAAATCTACTCTAAATGCAACAAGTTACAGTATTTCATACATTTTCTATCAAATCTGAATGTATGCTACAAAACCCTGCTTGCATCTACTTTACAATATGTCTGCGCTTTTATTTGGCTTTCTAATCATCAAAGGGTTTATTAGCTGGCTGATAAGTAGCCAGGATCCAGCCGACATGGAAGTCTACGCTGTCTGTTTGTGATAGCAATTCAGAAAGGTAAATCCTCTGGCATCAGCGTTGTACTGTATTTAGCCAATAGCAGCCTTCCGTTTTAGACATGCCTGCACCTCTGATGCAGGTAAACAGTGTCTCACCCATTCCTCCAGCAGCAATCTTCCCCCTTTCATCAACCTCTCATCACATAGACACTCTTTTGCCTTACTCACTCTTTCTTTCTCTCTCTCTCACACGCATGCACACACACACTCACAGAGAGACACCTAATCGCCGGGGCCTAAAGCAAAGTCTCTCAGGCAGCAGTACAAAGCACATGTGACGCTGAAAGCAAATGTAAAGATTGCATTCCAGACAGCATCAGGAGTTTGGCCTGCTCTCTCTGGCACAGAGAGCTCCTCACAAACCATATTTTTGGACTTTGTTCGAGGGAAGCAGAGACCGAAGGTATTTGGATGATTAGAAGCAGGTTTTGTGTGTGTGTGTGTGTGTGTGTGCACTCACCCACGCACGTGCATGCATTTGTAGGGTTTTTGCCTCCACATTTCTAATCCCTGCCAGCATCCCTCCTACTGACTGGCACTGAGGTGAATTATTACAAGACCACTGCATATGCGCGTGCTCACACAGAATCCAACCAAGGCCGGCCATGAGATTTCCCGCTTACATTGACTAGTGCAGAACACATCCTTAACGTTTCCAATAAAGACAGAAGTGAGTCATGTTGAATTCTGGGAAAATCTTTTCGTATATATATGAAGCCATTTCCTGTTCAAACGAGAGCGGGAATTGGAGTTGTTCGGTGCAGACCCTAGAACCCTCTGCCAGAGTCAACATACTCCATTTTCCCCCTACTGCCATCTCCGAATGTTTTAACAGGAGACTGAGGGACTTTTTTAGCGACAGAAAGTGAGTCTTAGACCAGGCGTCACATATTTATATTTCATTTTGATTATAGCCTTCTAAATCCCATTATCTAAGCTTAATTGTACCCTAAATCAGAGTGTGTGATTGTCTTCGGTTAGTAGACCTTCGTGCCATTTCTAGGTTAGTACATACTTTAGCTTAAATCTGTTAGTGTAATGTATATGTAAGTGAATTGTAATATAAGATATAAGAAGGCTTGTTTAAATTAGGCTCTTAGTGCTATTTGCTGGGAGGTCTCATTCATTCTCTGTGCCTGTTCTTCCTCTCCCAGATGTGGATGAATGCCAGGCTGTCCCAGGCTTGTGTGCAGGAGGGAACTGCATCAACACAGTGGGCTCCTATGAATGTAAATGTCCAGCCGGTCACCGACAGAGTGAAACCAGCCACAAATGTGAAGGTGAGTGACTTCCACTGGCCCATTTGAAGTGGAGGTTAGCTCAGTCTTAGAGGAGAAACACGATCTGCACAATTGAGTTTAGCTCAGTCTGAGGTTAGCTCAGTCTTAGAGGAAACATGATCTGCACAATTAAAACGCGTTGATTGACGATTGCTAAAACAGTGTGGCAGTGTTCTTAATCTTTTGGGGGGGACTAAAGAAACGTTCTAAACTGTTTCATGCCAAATAACATTGTACTTTACTGGACAAGGCCAAAGCTGTTACTGTGGTATCAGGTTAATTGTCCTTAAATTGTCGTAATGATCCTTACGGATAACATGTAGGATTATACAGTATGTCCTATACATGACGATGGCTAGAAGAAAACATCACCTTCGGTGGGTTCAAGACAGGTCATTAGCATGAGAGCCAAGAGGTGACTTATCCTTAAATGAGTTTTGGAAAAAGAAGGAAAGGTGACATCACTTCATTTGCATGAATCTCCAGGCTCTGTTGAGGTTTTGGGGGCAAGCCCAAGCATCGGCCCTTACGGAGGGAACTCAAAGGTTACAGCGCTGCTGTTCAGCAGGGTCTGGGTGTGGACTGTGTAGTCACGTTCCATCGTACAGTACTATCGTACCCTGGGGGTAGTGCAATTACACAAGGCCCAGGAACTCATCAATTTAAACGGTTTTGGGTCAAATCCAAAGGCTCAGAAGTCAGGAGCTATACGGAAATTAAGAAAATGTCTGGACATTCCTAATGAAAAATACAGACATTAACATTACTCAAGAGGTCAGAGTACACTTCTACCCTTGTGAAACTATTCTGAGCTCCACAAGTCTGGATTCCCTCATTTCAAAAAATGTCATGCCTTGTTAGAATAGATCTGGGCCAATAAGTGCAGTTGAGTAATTATTTGGTTGGTAATGACACTAAGAAGTGTCGGAAATCAAAACGCTAAATGTCTTCCATAGCTCACTGTTTACGTTTAAACACCCCGTAACACTTTTGAAAGCTTTCCTGTTGATAGTCAGACCCAGTGGCAGCCAGGCAGCTGAAAGCCCCCAGATGCATGTTAGATAATGAACTTATATGTGAACCTTATAGTACATGTATTGGCACTGCTATTTTCCCAGCAATAGACCTGGGAAGTCATACGTCATTTTATGGATGTGTTTATTGCGTTTTCAATATTCACACCTACAATGGTCTGTGATTAACTTGTGTTGCAAACCTACATGTTTTTACAATGAATAAAACAGAAGTGTTATCACTCCAGCACATATAATACATGTCACTCGACTCTCTCAGCTGAGAATTTAAAGCCACTGTTATATTACCATGCCAAGTTACCTCAAAAGAATGCAGATGTCTGTTGGTAGTAATACAGCTTTGGCATTGTTTTCCACGTATGACAAGAAGAGTTTGTCAAGAAGTGGCGTGCATAATGTGAAATTTTTCTTTCAATAGTTCGCAAACATCATCTTACTTGTGAGAACAAAGACCTCAACATCTGAAATGTATTTCAGAAGCTCAGTTTAATTGCACATAAATGAATGTGAGCACTGGCCATAACGAAACAATTAGAAAAATGCCATTCTGAGCTCCTATTAATGTTTTTAGTTCACACCCAGATGGTGTTGCTAGCAGTGACGACTCCACTTAGGTCTGTTTATGAATGGAGGTGATTCAGGCTGATAAAGTGAGTGTGAATACATGACGTTACCCGAGGGGTCTCAGGGAACAGTTAGGGAAAGCCTGCAGGCACATTTGACAGAGACTGAGCGATGGAGAGGGCAAGCGAATGGGGGGAGGAGAGAAAGAGCAAAACAGCTGGTTGGGAGAGAGTCCAAGGGTCACCTAGGGGTCAGACCTTGAAATACAGCGCCAATGCATGTCCACACTGGTGAAGCTGGCATGTGGAAGACAATGCATGGTTATATTGTCTTCTCAGGAGAAAACTATGGGGAGAGGAAGGGAGGGGTAGGGCCAATGCTCCAAATAATAACTAAATGTTAGACAATATATACAGTATATATATATATATATATATATTTTTTTTTTATGAGTAATGAGTATATAAACACATAAAAGTTATTCCACTCCATGCGCACTAATGACATGATACAATGAACATCATACTATAATGAATAAATTAAACATGAAACAGAAATATGCATTCATGTGGCCAACAAGATTCAGTACTGAGGAGAAACATTTTTGAGTAATCAATTCAGAAAATGCGTTTTTACCAAGTTCAGCAATATTTTGGCCATAAATAGTTTTAAAGTATTAGATCTGCATAGAAATGTCTTTCGAATGAACACTATCATTATGTATTTGCATTTTGAAAAGCCAAGTGACCCCATTCCAAGAATGGGGTCATTGATGCATCCTGTATCTCAAGTCAATTCTATTTGAAATGATGGAATTCCTTTGCTTTGGAAGTTCCCTATGTCTTCAATCACTGAGGTAATTTAGCAGAGGCAGATAGTATTCATTTGTATTATGCCGTTTCACTTTAAGTTTAATTGAGATGATAAATGTGGGGGATTTATAGTGCCACGGAACACAGCAGCTTGTAAAACTGCACAGTTCTCGCTATACTGTATCTTAAGTCATACATTTGCAGAGAAAATACGGGACGGTAAAAATAAAAAAGTCACTTCTATTCACAGTTGTCCTTTGAGAGAGGTTTTAATGGAAATGTCCTGCTGTAGTTGCAGTAATGTGTATAGACTCCTCCGAGAGCAGTCCGGCAGGAATTAACGTGTTTTAGAGTGGTTCATGTTCAGTGGCGTTAAGATGTCAAGTTTGCCGGAGTGCTATATGCACAGCACACCTGGTTTCACAGCTTCCATTTTACTTCAGCCTACGCTTTACAGACTTGCATTTTTCTTTTTCTTTTCCTTCTGGTTCTCCTTCTATTTTCCCTCCACAAATAACAGGCTTTTTGCCCAACACCAGCTGTTAACGTGGAACAAAGCAACTCTTAAGGCAGTTGGGAGACTTTCTCAGTAGACACACAGACCTCCCTGATGCTATGACACCCAGAGAGACACACACATTTACATACACACTGTAGTGTCACGAGTGATACAAGCATAGCATGTAGATGCTCACATACAGAGCCACACCACTCCATTTATGCAGGTGACACGCGGCCTATTTGGCTTGGCTTTACCAGCTTCACTTCATGCCACCGCTGTCAGACAGACAGCCTTATACAGGGCAGTAGCAGGTGCTTACTTACAGGCATCGTTAGACACTCATGGAGAGTGATAGGCACACATGGAGAGAGCGCTTACACATGGACATACACTAAGCACACGCCATACGTTAAAGGTATACGGCAGTACGACGAGATAGCTTACACTAACAACGCTGGAGCATTCTCGTATTAAATAGCTAACCATGCAGATGATTCAGAGGCTTGTTTGGTCCCTGCAGCTACAAATGAGTACCGCTGCTCCAGTTCAAGTGAAGCAAGATGGATCAGGGATATTATGAAATTGTTTCCTGCAAGGCAATCCCAATGAGCCATGGAGATGTTTGTATTACCTTACCACCGACCGAGCAGTTCTACAAGTTACGTCTTGTATTGTCCTTGTTTAATTAAATTTATATATGGCATTTAGTGCTTTTTTCCAAAACAATTTAAGTGAGTACAATTGGTTAGGGATCTTACTCATCTATGCTTACATCTTAGGGCTGGCTTGTTGGGGATTGAACTCACAACATCACTTCGTGTGGGAGTCGACCACCCTAACCACTAGACTATCCCTCCTCAATTGCTTGCACCTAAGTATACCACTTAGCGGTACAGTAATTACGTGCGTTTATAAATAAGCACAACACGTCATAAAAACCCAATACTGTCTGGAACCTCACTTCCCTCATCATGAATGTGAATGTGTTGAGGGGCCCCTGCTGGCTGAATAATATTACTTACTTATTAGTCATAGAAGACCACACCATATAGGCCCTGCCAAGCACTGTAACCAGGCACATACATGGACCAGCAAGCAATGTGTCACGTCTTAGGCTGGTCTATATGCATGGACACGCATTGGGTTGGCATGTATTCAAATGAAGGCATTCATTTTAGCATTCTAATGAGTGTGTTGTTTATTCATTGTCCATGTTGGACTTTCACTCTGCTTCCTGTATAACAAACAGCTGTAGCCAGATGACATGCTCAACATTGGCATATGCAAATATGTTCATTAAAAGAAGCATGCAGTCCATATTAAAACAGTTTAATAGTACAGTATACCTGTATCTAGTGGTAAATAACACATGAAAATAGTGATGTGTCCAAACGTTTTGAACAGACCCATGGGTTCATACTTGGTGGAAGGGGACACCGCAATCACTATAGCTTTGAGTTACAGTCCTTAGCGGTCATGAAGTCTACGAAGGCAAATGTGACTGTTCAAGGTATTGCAGCGTGACTTGTGTGAGATTCAGTTCAACACTAGTGCAACCAAGATTATTTCCCACATTAATGAGAGCAGTGAGAGCAGTTGTACTTGAATATACTATATGTTGATGTAGCTTTGGCTGTCACGACCTCAGTAAAACAAAACAAAAGTTCTGTAACAAAGTCAAATGACTGACATGGAATTACGTGATGAAATGTGGTAGGCTTGAACTGTGTGTGTGTGTGTGTGTGTGTGTGTGTGTGTGTGTGTGTGTGTGTGTGTACATGTACATACAGACGTCGATGAGTGCAGCACCATCTCTGGTGTGTGTGACGGAGGAGAATGCACCAACACCGCTGGCAGTTACATCTGCACCTGTCCAAGGGGCTACATCACCAGCACAGATGGCTCCAGATGTGTGGGTATGTAACGCGCATATTTGCACTTGTTCCCTCACTCGTTTATATCTTCCTAGCCCCCTGGCTAGCTAAGAACGTCCACATCTGGACCATGGTTTCCCTCCTTCCTGTAGACGGTGTGCTGATGAGATGAGGTGGCCCGAGGCCTGTGGTCGCCATGTGCGTGCTCAGACACGTGCGCTTACTGTTACACAAGCACACAAGGGCATAATCAAGTGATGTCTAGCATGAAACAATACCCAGGCGCTAATGTAGCCCTGCAATCCTCATCATTCAGTTTGAACCAACATGGCGGCCACAGTGAAATGTAACCAGGTGTTCATTTATTACTTTAATATTTAGATCCAAAATGGACATCTTAGGGCCAGTCTGTTTCCCTCTATCAGCATCAAGGAGTTCTAAAAGAGCTACTTTTCACCAAAGGGCTTTACAGAATTTGATTGCTGTAATTGAAAATTCATGTGGCTTCAGCCCCCTTGCCAATCTTTCAATATGAATGTTATGTTCTAGTTGTCTTCATGTATGTGTTATGGGTTTTGGGGAATCTTGGGGAAAACTAGGCGGAAAACGACTCAGTTCTTGAACATATTTTATGCTGTACATATAGGCATTATAGGATACTTGAGAACACAGCATTGTGAATTGTGATCTCACAGGTACATTTGGGAACCATGAAGTGTTTATCGGTTATGGTCATCTGGACCTGCTTAGGGGGAGTTTTGAAGTGCAGAGCAAAACAAAAGATGACACTACAAACCACAGCAATGACAGATGAGAATGGAGAGCGAGGGTAGAGTGGAAAACACAACAAAAGAGAACAAAAACATAATTGAGAGCGAGCGTAATCCAGCCAGTGAAATGTATGACAGTCAGAGGAGGGGAGTTTGGCATTCTATTCTAAATTATCTTGGATAAATGTTCTTGACTATGATTGGGAACATGGGGAAATAAATGCTTGTGCTGTTGTGTGTTTGTCTGTGTTTCAGTCTAGAACAGTGAGAGTGTTTGTCTGTGGGAAAACACTAGACCCCACTGGTGTAAAGACCTCCCACATATAGCATCTTCATCATGAGCGTACCTTTGTGTTTTGCCCCTTTCCTCTTTGACCTCATTAGTCTACCTGCCCTCTAGCCCAGGGTTGTCTCATCTAACCTTCCAACGACCTACTATAGAAAACATATGCTGTTCATTTTGGCTGTAGTGGACGTCACTGTCTGCTTGGAGCTTACAGTATACTCTTGTCTTGCTAACTTCTTCTTATGGTTTTCTATTAATTATCTGGGGAGTTAGCTTTCCCTTGGTTCTGGCTCCAGTAATTCCCAACGATTTTTTTTCCATTAAGTATGTTCAGTTCCTTTGTTTTTAGGGTTTTTTTCCCCCAGAGAAGCCATATTTCTTTGTGGGCTTGAGAGAGATAAGCTGAAATTAAGAGAGAGAATCTCTGAGAACTAATAAAATATAGAAATATAGGTCAGATCTAGGCCATAATCCCCATATGTGTGAAAAATTGTTTTGATTCCTTTAGAGAAGACACATAAAATGCTTGGTACAGTATATCTACACACAAGCTGAGAAGGCATTTCCCCCCAGTCACATTTATCATGACTAATAAACCTAAACTCAGTAATGGGTACTGAAAGCCCATCTTTGTAAAAACTTGCCTCTGTTGTCAGCCTTCACTGTAAAGAGTTGGTTTCATTGAGGTATTTGGCTGTGTGCTTGGTATAAAGTGTCTCCAGGGTCTCCAGATATGTTTAAACTGTTACATTGACTGTACAGGAAGGTAAGAACAGTTTAGCTAACATAATGAATGAATTAAACTTATTATATTTCAACTGTGATCCATCTTAATAAGACCATGGTCCCAGCAATGCTAATGGGCTAAAATATTTTGTAAAATAAAAGCCTTACACAAAGCAATGAAAAGATGTATAATATGACTTATTTAAGTGCCGCTGGTTACCACATTGTTGGCTCTCCGCCATTCCCTTCCTTCCCCCTTAATAATGTAGGGAGGGATATTTTGGGGGGGAAATGTCAACCCAGGATGTGAGGCTTAAGGCTAGATTCTATCTGTGGCTCCATATGTACTGGGCAGACAGGCACTGGTGGGACGTGGGGTGCATTGTGAAACAGGCCAATGGGAGCAGTTGGACCTGACAATAATCAGAGCCTAATGCCCCGTTTCACGGTGAGAGCCCCCGTCCAGTCAGTCAGTCTGTGAAAACGCCTCAGCAAATGAAAGCATGTGTTTGTGTAGCTTGGCAGTGCCGCGATCTGGATCCAATTTAAGTCATCATCATCCACACCAGCATTCCCCCACAGTGCTTCTCTCTCTCTCTCTCTCTCTCTCTCTCTCTCTCTCTCTCTCTCTCTCTCTCTCTCTCTCTCTCTCTCTCTCTCTCTTCTCCCACCCTTTCCCTTTTTTGACAATCCCAACCTCTGTGTCTTACACTTCCAACAAGGCCTCAGCAGGGGATATGTGCTGTTTATTTGTATGAGTGTACTGTGTGTGTGTGTGTTCGTGCGTGCGTGTGATGGGGAATGTAATGAATGAGTGTGTGTGTGTGTGCATGTGTAAAGTACACATGTCTATATGTTTATTTGTGTGCACTGTGTACGTGCTACCCAGACACAGTGGCTCTCATGTCATATCTAACTGCTATAGATGGGTCCACATGGAGCTGATTAATTCCAGACTACCGGCTCATTAGCGGAGTTAATCGACTCGTACCCCCCACTCGTTACCTCTCCAAGCCTTCGTGTTCTCTCTCTTGTACTTTCACATACATTCACCTTCTCTAACAGCGCATGCTGCCCATGTTACTCTCCACACAAACCCTCCTTCCTTTTCCATTGACCCCTTTGAACCCCCGGCCCTTTCACACCAGAGACCCTGACCTGGGAAACTGTTGTTTCCTTTAGTTGCATGCAATTGCTCAAGAGGACCCCGGGCAACCTTTCCCACTGCCAGACCTAGTGCTGTAACTGCCTGCCTTGCTGCTCTGGTATTGGGAGAGGGGTCATTACCTGAAGCCTTTGACTCATTCCAACTGTGCCCGTGTCTGAGAAGATACCGTAGAGCTGCAGTTACACACAAGACGTTTACTGCTGCTGTCCGTCATTTATCTTCATTAGTAAATGATTGTTTTGTTCATGTAGTCCACTGAGTATGGGAACACATTTGCGCTGGTTGGGTATTCGCTCTATAGCCTGATGCTAACTGCTATTCTTTGATACACGAGATGCTCCACTAGCTTAGCAGTTCCAGCTGACTGAATGCTCGGAGAGCAAGACCGTGAGAGGAAGCTATTGATAGCAGCATGTTCAGTTAGTATGATATAAAGTTAGCTTATTACTACTGTGTCCTTAGGGAATAACCCGTAGTGCGTTAGGTCTCCTCACCCGCCAAATCTCTATTTGACTTTGCGGCGTCGTTCTCCTCTTCCCCCAGACCAGCGTGTCAGTACCTGTTTCTCCGCACTGGCTAACGGGCGCTGTGCGGGCGAGGTCAACGGACTGCATACCAAGATGCAGTGCTGCTGCGATCTGGGGCGCTGCTGGGCTCTAGGCCAGATCCCAGAGATGTGTCCTGTCAGAGGCTCAGGTGAGGAAACACAGTGCAGCGACATGTTGTATTGATTTTGTATTGAAGTCGTCTTGATTTGTTGAACAACTGCCGACCGTCCAACTGCGGTTATGGTTCTTCTGGCATCTCATCCAAGCGGTTAGGTATGTCAGTCCCTCTCTCTGAGGCAACTGACAAATCTCCACTATATACACGCTGTCCTCAAGCCAAGCGATGCATTACTAACACTTGGGGGCGAAGGCCTGTGTGTGTGTGTGTGTGTGTGTGGGGGGGGGGGGGGGGTCATTGTGAGAGAGACATGGAGAGCTGATGAGCATGATGTCATGTACTCAAACCAAACAGAGAGCGATGGAAAAGATGTCTGTGCAGATAATGGCACTGCTTTCTTCAATCAAGCTGAAGTGCATCTCTCCCCGTGCGTGAGACTACGTGATTCGCTTCGGATCCGTCCCTGAATGGTTCAGCTCACACTGGCACTGACGAACCGTGCGTGTGTGTGTGTGTGTGTGTGTGTGTGTGTGTGTGTGTGTGTGTGTGTGTATTTAAATCCACATGTGCATGAACACGTTCTCCTACTTCTTTATTTTGTCATTATAGCAGGGGGCCTTGTTTCAGCTCCAGCTTCTAGGATGACTCACTTTGTGTGTGTGTGTGTGTGTGTGTGTGTGTGTGTGTGTATACGTGCACATGTTGGCTTGTGCTCAGGTGTATGTATATGTGCATGCAACAGTGTTCACTATTGGAAATCAATACATGGAAAACATAATATTTAATACATGATCAATTGGAACAATGTGTTACCTTCATGTGTTACCTTAACAAAAGCATATTTTTATTTTTAGACAGTTAACTTAAGTGTAAACAATGTTTTTTTTTTTGTCTCATATTGATCCAAGTGATATCTGATCCTGGTTATGCAAAACAGGTTTCATGTCAATGTACTGTCTGTCCAGCTTCTATAAATATATTCGTCCTCTGCGGTTGCATATATTTACGTATCTGTCAACAGTGCATTCCTTGTAAGCAAAAAGAGGTCATGTGATTCTCATCCCTCACTTCCTTCCTGAGAATCAAAGCTCTGTTCTATTTCATTCTTACTGACCACTAGAGCAGTGCTTCTAGCACTGGATATCTCCGTCTGGGATATACCACAGGTGGAGTAAATATACCACCTGTGACCTGGGATGACGTGGGGCCGATGCCCCAGTACATAGAGTAGTCTGTCCCTTCAGAATCTTCTCGCCCAGATTCAGAGTGACAGAGAACTCCAGCGGCCATCCAGACTTCACATAAGAGCAGTTACATACTGTATGTTTTGTCCTGTAGATGAATTCCGGCATCTCTGCATTGTGGGGGTCCCACAGGGACATGGGCTCCCTACCTACCCCAACGGTCATCCCCACACGGGACAGTTCCCTAACGGCAACGGCTTTGGCAACGGCAAATTCCCCAACGGAAACGGGGGACATTTTGGAGGAAACGGAGGAGGAGGACATGGAGGAGGAGGACACGGAGGAGGAGGACACGGAGGAGGAGGACATGGAGGAGGAAATGGAGGAGGAAATGGAGGAGGAGGAAATATACGTCAGTACTTTTAAATGTTTTAAGACATAATAAAACTATTTTTAACATAATTTATAGTATACAAATGCTACATAAATATAAGAATAGCCATGAACACAGTTGAAAAATGATCCAACCCACACATGTTTTGTTTTACTGAGACAAAACCTTCATATCGATCTCCATCATCTGCTTTACATTGATGTATGTATTCAGGCACTGTCTCGGTGAACGACACCATCGACATATGCAAGCACTTCACCAACCTGTGTCTGAACGGACGCTGCTTTCCCACGCCGACCAACTACCGCTGCGAGTGTAACATGGGGTACAGGCAGGACGTACGTGGCGAGTGCATCGGTAAGGTCAACAGTCACAGGCTTGTGTGTCATACTGTGCACTTCACTACGATTGCCTCCAAATGTAGATGCACAGATTATGTCAAAATTAATTACATGCACTGCACTGCCATCTTCTGCTCAGTTACGGAATTTGAGTCCAGGTAGGGATACTGTATGTAATATCTGTTCAGCTGTATGACAACCCTTTGTATATACTGTGCTGTATGTGCACCTTATAGGCTATAATACATACTGTCTCAGACTATCTGACTTATGTATGAATATATATTTTGATTATATATTTTGCTTCATTCTGTCTTGCGTTCAGATGTGGATGAGTGTGTGAGCAACCCTTGCATTAATGGAGACTGTGGCAACACACCTGGGTCGTACCACTGCAAGTGTCACGAGGGCTACCAGGGAACCCCCACCAAACAGGCCTGCATTGGTATGTCCTGGTTGTCGCCTTGTTTGTTGACCGGTCCACAGAATGAACACACTGTTAACTTCTCTTCCTCTTTCCACTCCATAGACATCGATGAGTGTATTGTGAACGGGGTGATGTGCCGTAATGGCCGCTGTGTCAACACCGAGGGAAGCTTTCAGTGTATCTGCAATGCTGGCTTTGAGCTCACCTCTGATGGGAAGAACTGTATCGGTGAGGATTAGCAGCTCATGCTCAATTAGAGTGGCCAGGTCAAAGCTGGATGAAGTTGGCTATTGCAGTGTTGTGACATTTATGCTGTTATTTCGTCATCATAGGATGGTGGGTTTGTTCTTTGCCTTCACCTTGGCTGAACAAAGGGCATCCAGACAAGTAGAAACTATAGCTGTGTATTAGCAAGAATCTAGCGATATGATACGTATCACGATACAGGGGCCACGATGCGATATATTGTGATACTGTAAGCAAAGCGATATATTTGCTATTTCATACTTGTGGAAAACTGTCATAGCAATGCTAATAAGTGGCACCACTGCAAAAAATAACAGAAACAATTATGTTAACTTCCTCAGGGACTGCAGATGGAAATTAGTTGTAAGATAAATAGATAGATCTGGTAAAAAGCATCTTTTTTTTTATATATATATATATATATATATATATACCGTGATTTAGAGAATCGATACAGTATCGCGAATATATTGGGATACAATATTGCGATACTCAGGTGTATTGATATTGTCTTACACCCCTAATAGAACCTGCCAATCACATTCCTTTTTTCGAATTATAGACATTTAGCATTGCAGACACTTAAAATAACACCAAAACAAGGACAAATGAAAGTGTGTGTGTGCCCACCACCAGATCACGACGAATGCGCCACCACCAACATGTGCCTCAACGGCATGTGCATCAATGAAGACGGCAGCTTCAAATGTATCTGCAAGCCAGGGTTTGCTCTGGCACCTAATGGGCGCTACTGCACTGGTACGTTTGTATGTGTGTACATTGATTCTTGGGGTTATTCCAGATCGGTTGTTACAGTGGAGGGATGACAGTGTTTAAACATGTCTAGCAATGTCTTAAATATATCATTCTTTCTTTGTGCTTTTAGGAAATAAGCGAGAAATGCAGCAAATGTAATTGTAAACAGTGCTACTGAGTGTTGTAACAATGACCTGGTCTCTGGCAGACATCGATGAATGCCAGACACCTGGTATCTGTATGAACGGCCGCTGCATCAACTCGGAGGGCTCCTTCCGCTGTGAATGCCCCCCGGGGCTGGCCATCGACGTAGACGGGAGGGTGTGCGTGGACACACACATGAGGACTACGTGTTACGGAGCCATAAAGATGGGCACGTGTTCACGGCCGTTCCCCGGCGCCGTCACCAAGTCGGAGTGCTGCTGTGCCAATCCTGAGCACGGCTTTGGAGAGCCATGCCATCCCTGCCCTGCCACAAACTCAGGTGCTCCCTCGACGCAGCAAGGCGTTATTACGCTAAGCCATAGCTAAAAGGAGCTCACACGCTGTTGTTGTTTTTGTTATGTTTGAATAGTGCACTGCCATTCAGTGGTTCGTTATTTGTTACTGTTACTGATGATCATAATATACAGTAGGTTCAAGTGTGTTCATTTATCTTGAGTAACAAACGTTGTATCTCTCAGCGGAGTTCCAAGCTGTCTGTAGAAGTGGCATTGGTATCACAGTGGATGGCAGAGGTAAGACATGCAGTTATGTTGTCACAGTGTTTATATGACCTGCTATGATGTCATTACGGCTAAGAGGACTGGTGAACCATTCCTCCTCTCGCAGATATTAATGAGTGTGCCCTGGACCCTGACATCTGTCAAAATGGCATGTGTGAGAACCTCAGAGGGAGCTATCGCTGCATCTGTAACATTGGCTACGAGTCTGACTCCAGTGGCAAGAACTGTGTTGGTGAGTGAGCTATGGTTCATACTGCTACGGTAGTTCAATAAAGTAACTGGTTTAACTTTCACAACAACAGTTAAACCACTGGAAAGGTATACTCTCCATTTCCCCCCTCAATAAATTCCTACTGCAGGTCATTAAGTGACAATGAAAGATAATGGACCTGTTAAAACGTTAATCTCTCTGTTCCTCATTCACGCAGACATCAACGAGTGTATGGTGAACCGTCTGCTGTGCGACAACGGTCTGTGCAGGAACACCCCTGGCTCTTACACCTGCTCCTGTCCCAAGGGCTTCATCTTCAAGCCAGACTCAGAGACATGCGAAGGTGAGCCCTTCACACACATGCAGACACTCCCCACATGCACACGCATTATTTTTTACTCAGGTTTAAATGTCATATTAGGGTCTCATTATTACCAGATGTGCTATAGTGTAGAATCTACACTATAGCACATCTGGTTCATCTACACGTCATCTACACTGTAGATGAAGGACAGAGGTCTGTAACACATACCGAGGAGGGAAACTGTCAAATGATGATGGTGGCCTATTAACCTTCTCAGCCCTGACCTGTAGTGCATTGTTGTGTATGCATATGTTTTCAGATATCAATGAGTGTGAGAACGACCCATGTGTCAATGGAGTGTGTCGCAATGTGGCCGGGTCCTTCAACTGTGAGTGCTCACGCGGCAGCAAGCTGGACTCCACTAACACCATCTGCGTAGGTAAGACATGACAGCAGACTGCCCTCCCAAGTGCCTGACAAAAACAATGAGAAACAGCTATGTTTACAAAAGGCTGCTGCAAATGTCCTGCCAGTATTAGGTCATTTGTGCCGACTAATCATAGTTTATATTAATCCAGGACTCCCACGTGGTAAATAAACACATAAGTTGGTTTGGTTTTCAGAAGCCATTCAGGGACATCATGATCTTCAGCAGGGAGGGGAGAACTAACATACACAGAGAATGTATTAAATAATTGCTTGCATGTGTGGCCTTGATTTGCACAAGGCTTGGCATGACATGTAGGCCTATACTGGCTCTAAATATTCTGTGTGGGGTATTCCACTCATGGCAGGGTTGTCAATATTTCTTTGAGACATCTATAGGTAACAGATGTGTGTTACCTGAATAGAGGTCCATTCAGGAGAAAAAAAATATATTTATATACATGATGTATGAGTTGGTCCTGTCCAAGGCCAAATACTGTTCTGTTTAGGTTTATAATGTTTTATGCTAAAAGCTTGTAAGCTTGTAAGCTTGTAAGATAAAGGCTTGTAACTCTGTGGATGACAATGTAAATGTAATGTATTGTATGGTCTGACCTTTGAGAAAATGTGCTGTAAAATTCCTTATGGGTAGTACGGAATTCAATAGCATAGGACAATTAATGCTCCATTTTTAGATGATGTTTTCTTCTCATGAACTAATCTCTTCTCATCCTTTCTTCTTCTTTTGTACTACAGACAGTATGAAGGGCACCTGCTGGCTGTATATCCAGGATAAGCGCTGTGAGGTCAACATAAATGGAGCTACGCTAAAATCCGAGTGTTGTTCAACGCTAGGAGCTGCCTGGGGTAGTCCCTGTGAACCCTGTGAAATGGGTTAGTGCTCACCCATGCATACCTGAATGCACTTGTACACACACACACACACACACATGCATTCATTCATCTCTTGATATTGTTCATCTTCTCCTCGTCTCTCATTAGACACTGCCTGTTCTCGGGGATTTGCTCGTATGAAGGGGATCAACTGTGAAGGTAAGATGACTTGGATCAGATTACATCACCAGATACCCTCTCTCCCTGTAGTGTTGTAACTACCCAAGAGTGAGGTTCATGGCATTATTCTCCCTGGTGTCCTTTTAAATACACAATATAATTCCAATGTCATGTTAGACAGACTGTTCCCTTTTTGAGCTGAACATTCCACTTTAGTTGGTGTTGCACTTTAATTATAACATGCCCTAACTTGATCAGCTGTCTGACTGGTGGTTTGTTTTACACAATGATTTTCTCAGTGAGGAATTCTCTCTATAATTACAGATTTCAGAGTCAGTCAATAAAGTTTTGATTTATATTTATATGATAGCAACCCTTTAATGTCCCTTCTAGAAGCAGTTGAGCATGTAATTATATGCGTACATACTGCATGTTTTGTGTGTGTGTGTGTGTAGCTACGTCACAATATATGTATGTAATCTATTGTCCTTGGCCCTGCAGACATTAATGAGTGTGAGGTGTTCCCTGGGGTGTGCACCAATGGTCGCTGTGTAAACACTCAGGGCTCCTTCAGCTGTGAGTGTGCTGAGGGGCTCACATTGGACGGAAGTGGACGCACCTGTGTCGGTAGGAGCATCAACTCTACATTACATTAGCCTATGAATCGTGTATTTCTACTGTGTCGGCAGGAGCATC
>JAODUK010049036.1:0-19379 GCA_027564635.1 Typhlichthys eigenmanni
GAAGGCGCTGCACGCCCCCATGTCTCCACTGTACGGGGCGGGAGCCGGTACAAAGGGCTCGCGGTCCGGGAGAGAGCCGGTTGGCAACGGGGCAGGTGACGGAGTGCTGGGTGGTGGTGGGGCTAGAGCTGTTGCTTGCCTTGTCTCAAGGGCGGCTACACTCCCAGCGAGCGTAGAAAGGTCCGTAGACGTTTGTTGCATAGCTTGACAAATCTGGCGGAGTAGCGCCCCCTGCTGGGCTATGCTGTGGCGAAGTGCCTCTGCCTCTGCTGAGTCCATAGTGGCCAGTTTGTTCTGTCACGCTACGTGTGTGGCGAGGGGCTCAGGCGCAGAAACAGGCAGACAGCAGAGCGACGGTACAAGACTTGTTTTAATGCAGTTCAATACAGGTTGGCACAATACCCGGTTAGCTGGCACCGTGTATGTGGGCAGCCCACGAGGCAGGATGGACGAGGAAGGCGGACTTTCCGTGGCCATACCTCGGCGTGCACCCGGGCAGTAATCTGGACTGGACGGGTTGGATGCAGCGGACGAAATGAGGCGAGGCGTCCGGCAAGATACGGGCTTCTTTCTTTGTTTTGTTTGCTGGTAAGTGCTTTCGTTGATCGACGTGCAACAAACTGGCACCAGCTGATGGGGTTGCGTGGTATAGGAAACCTCGCACCGGAAAGGAGAGAGCCGCGTTACTGCGTGGAGGAAATTGCCAGGGCACATTCCTGCGTGGGGAGTAATCACGGCGCTGAGGACGGTCCAGGGGCGCTGTCCAGTGCTGATACTCCCGACCGGCGCGGTCCAGTGCGGGCGTGGTCGCGAACCGTGACAGGTTGAGGCTGTGAATTCAAAGGTTTTATTCACCTCTTTGCTCGCATAAAATGGAAGAGAATGGGAAGCGTATATTGGCTGTTGAGATAATTGTTTCATGTTGAATGTCCATTATCGGGATCATCCTGAATATCCTCATAAGTACTGTATGAATATCTTCATGAGTGACTTGAAAAACGCTGTCTAGCTCACTTGCACGGTCCAGTTGTATGGATTTTCTCATTAATTAGCCGGATCTTTCCAATCAATCGTCACCATGGCTGAAGGCTCAGCTTGCCCATTGTATCGCCCAAATCAAAACTGGGAACAAAACCAAAATAATTGCACACACAAAAAAAAGACATTTCTCACGATCAAAGTGCAAGCACATAATGCATAACAAGACTTCATACAATGCAGTGACTAAGTATATTTACCAGATAGCTGATTTCCTTACAGTAAGGCACAGTGCTTGGTGACCGAAGCAGTAAAGTGCATAGAGCAAAGTGCAAGCCGTGTCTCTCGGCAGTACAATCTAACAGGTCTGGTGTACAAGGTGTACAGATGAGTCAATGGGGCAAGTCCAAGTATGAACCAACTGAAAAGACGAACGACACGCAGATTTGATACTAGCACTGAACATAGGGAAACTATACACAATGGGGCTGATTGTAATGGGTGTAGTGTACTGTAGTGTTGTCGAGCTTGTAGGGGTATATGCATCAGATGTTCAGCACAGAGTTGCTTATGTGATGTGGTGCTAATGGACAGAAGAGGCTGAGACTAGGGTGTTCCAAGCAAGCTATGAAAAGCTACATTTGTAAAACACTCATAGCTTACCTCATAGGACTCTCAAAGCCCCAAATGTCAAGTGTGAGAGGTAGAGAACAGTGTGTGTATGTGAACGTGGTAGGGAGATGATTGTGAACCAGTCAGCACCCATGTGTAGGAGTGTGCAAAGTAAAGCAACAGTGACACTGACATAGCACTGGCTAATTCCAGATGGAGTGTTAACTAGCATGTGAGGGCTGATCTGTGTTTTCTCCCTCAGACAACAGGCTCTGCTGGCCGCCATCAGTGAGAAAGATGCTAACATCGCTCTGCTTGAGTTGTCGGCCTCCAACAAGAAGAAGAGCCAAGAGGAGGTACTGGCTCTTAAGAGGGAGAAAGACCGACTGATGCACCAGCTTAAACAACAGGTCAGTCACTCTCAGTCTTTTCTCCTTCGGCTGAACACAGACTCAGCAATACAGCAGCACGTGAAGAGTTGATGGTTTTCAGCGATAGAAAAACAATGAAGTTCTGGCCTATTTATTTAATTTTCGCTGTGCCGTTGTCTAGTAGGCTAAGGAGTTTCCAGTATCTAGTCTTCATGCTCAAGGGATAAATAGCTTTTTATTTGAGCGTGTTGCACATCTGTTTATCAGGGGACTTCCTGCATGGAGCCTCCATAATATTTGGTGCCGCTTCCAGCTCTCGACAAAACTCTGTCAGGTGTTTGTGTAAAACAATAGGTAGTTTGCAGTTGAGACTGGAGCAGTGAGATAAACAGACTGCTGTAGAAGCAGACACAGCAAACTCTTGCAGCGTATGATGAGCAGGAACAAGGTCACATGCACATACGTCTCCGGTGTTGAACACAGGTAAGATCGAACCAAGTCAACTAGGCCTATTGTTAATGGCAGCAATATTTACAACGTCCTCATTTAGGATTTAACCCTGTAGACTACAACTACAATTAATGTCACAATTGTAGGCTATTGTATTTCTGCTTCTGAGGACGTAGTTGAAATTCACATACGGTGTAGGCTGCTGTAGCAACAGGGTAGGGGGCGATTGAGAAAACTGAGGAAGCCACAGTTCAATAATACTTAAATTAGGCTATAGGCTAAAGCGGAACTCCGAAAACAGCTATTTGTAAAGTGTCAGTCAGGCAGTTTTTTTCCATTCGCTACATTTAATTACTGTAACGTTATTACAGAGAGTAAAGTACTGAAAAAAAGTACCGTTAGGTACAGGTTTCCGAATTCGAAGTACTGGACCAACCTTAACCGTACTGTGTGTCTTATTACAACAGACCCAGAGCAGGATGAAGCTCATCGCAGACAACTATGAAGACGAGCACTACCACCCCCACACTCCACACCAGGGCCAGACCCAGTACCCCCCGCACAGCCAGCAGCCCTTGTACCCCCACACCCAGCACCCTCAGCATCCACCACAGCACCCACAACACCCACACCAGCCACAGCCACAGTACCCCCAGCACCCACAACACCCCCAACACCCACAACACCCCCAGCACCCGCAACACACACAACAATCACAGCACCCCCAACACCCGCAACACCCACAACACCCCCAGCACCCGCAACACATCCAACAACCACAACACCCACAGCATCCACAACACATCCAACAACCACAACACCCACAGCATCCACAACACACCCAACAAGCACAACACCCACAAAACCCACAACAATCACAACACCCACAACAACCACAGCACCCACAACACACCCAACAACCACAACACCCACAGCACCCACAACACACCCAACAAGCACAACACCCACAACAATCACAACACCCACAACAACCACAGCACCCACAACACACCCAACAACCACAACACACCCAACACCCACAACACCCCCAGTCACTGCCCCAGCAGCACCCGCGGCCCCAGCAGACCCAACACCCCCAACACCCCCACGGAGCCCCTCATCAGGGCCCCCACCCCCCTCAACACCCCCAGCACCCACGCCACGCACCCCCACATCACCGAGGAGGGCCAGCTCGAGGACCACTTCATGCTGGCCACCGCCCCTCCCCCGACCAGGTCAGCTGTCTCCCCCGGCAACAATTTCACCATGGTGTCAAGTGACGCAGTGGCCACTTGCTATCTAGTTTGTAAGGGGGGCCTCTAGCCTGTGTGTTAATAGTTGAAGTCCAAGTCCAAGTCAAACTTGGGAAAAGTCAGACCTCCTACTCGAAAAAGCGCAAAGTATATGTCAGAATTATGGATAGGGTTTCTCTACACTATCTTTGCTAGGTTAATAGACATAATAAACAAGTTTGCTACTACAGACGAAATAGAATCCATTTGGCTCGGACATGAAAACCAACAGAGAGTTAACAACTTCTGATTGAATGGAATATTCACTTTACTTGGTCATTCCTTTATTCGTTTCTTAGAATAATATCAGATTGTTTCTAGTTTTTATAGTGTAAAGCAGCAAAATTAAATAAGAAATTGGACTTTTCCCATTATTCCAAATAGGGTACTGTTTAGGTTGTAAATAATACATTGGCATTTCCAACACTCACCATTTTACAGGCTTCGAATTCTAGTTGGTATTTCCAAACAGGTGTTCAAATACTCATTCTCAAAACTCAATTAAAAACACTCAACATGTTTCATAACCTGTTAAAAATATAGGTACAATTAATGCCAGTTTTGTCAGACCACCAACATGCTGTACTTAAAAAGTTGAGTTAACTACAGTACTCACCTATAGAGCGTAACAGTGTGGTTCCGGAAGTAATTTTCCCATAAATTTTCTCCATTGACTTTTCGGAAAATGTTTTATCTTGCAACCAAGCCAAACAGCTACGAGGTTGTGAATCAATGGTATATGCTCAGGTAGAAGCCACACATTCGTATGATATCAACCTTGTTTTAAGATAAATGCGATATCACGGATAACTACTACAGTACCCACAATTCTAAAGTGTGAAAGCGACGTCTCTGATTGGTGGAACTTGCTATCCTCGTGATACCATCTTAATCTCGCAAGCTTGCTTTAGCGCTTCGGAGCTCTTTGTTACCATGGAAATGTTTCAAAACCCACAAAGTCATATCATATCTAGTGAGTATTGCTAGCGCTGAAAAGTACAATTGTTTATGTTAGAAGTATAAATAATATTAAAACTAGTGTATTAAACTATTATAATGATATAATATACACAATCTGATAACTAATTAAGAAGAACAAAGGAAGAATATGCATTTTCTGGGATTTGCAATGGGTTATGGGATGCGCTATTCCTTCTTTATTAAAATAAGTTATGCACACAGTCTTGTACCTTTGCCTTTTTTCTTTTTTTATTAAATGTTTTTTGCTCCAAATCAAATTGTTTATGGTCATGATCACTGTCATTGCTGGATGGCTTGGTTCCATCTTAAAACCTTAAATAAGGATTTTACGAAAAGTCAATGGAGAAAATGAATGACAATTTTTGATCTTGTTACATTGGCAAAGGTCCAGACAATCTAATCCAGTCCAATATTTAGTCCAAAACACATTATTGCATTAATAAATACTGCACGGACTGCTGTTCATTTCATATAAGCTGGCTGGCAGATGTACAGTAATCTTCCTTTCTGTCATACTGTATCAGTACTAGTTAGTATGTTAGCCTAACTCTCAAAGTAGCCACGCCATGCTGCAAGGTTTTGATTGGCATATCAATTGAACCAATAGGAGCTATGTACAACCTGCATTAGCCAATGACTAATGACATTACATTATTACTTACAGACCAAGCCAGTTGAAACGGAATGTGTTGATTAGGTTAGTGCAGTGAATGGATCTTCTGAACAACAATCGAATTTTTTCTTTTACCGAGAATATATTAGTCACAGGGCAAATGCGCATATTTAAGATAAAAATAAAAGAATATTCAAATCCCCAAATTGACAACCTACCCATAAAATGAATTCCCAAATACCTGAGTATTTGGGGCCAGCCATATATTTTTTCTTTGTACGTATAACCCAAACACTAAAAATCTTTAATCTATAGTCCTGCTTCCGCTAAGAATAATGTCTTTCCAACTGCACTCACTCCAGTAACTTCTACTTTCCTTACTTCCTGCCTGTCCTTGCGGTTGACCTGTATCACCATCGCCAGGACGACGAGGAGGGTATCTGGGCATAACCTTTGCTGTGCCAACCAAAGCTGTAATATTGTTTTGAGGGGTGAGCATATAGACCATTAATGGTTCTGTTTATTCACTGGATAATGTGGCTGCTGTCCCTGATTTTAGGTTCCTAGCTTTAAGTGTTGGTCTTCCTCTTGCCTAGATGATTCAGTCACTATGGGAGGAGCACAGCCATGCCATGATGTTAAAACACATTGACTTCCTGACCAAACCTTTGTTATTGCCACTTCATTGACAATGGATCCTTAGTTTATTCTGAAGAGGACAAGTGGGGACTAGTAGGGCAGACCGTGCAAGTAGACGGACTGTTATGGAGGTAAGTAGCACATGTTGAAGGTAATAAGGTCATATATGGCATGGCATGTCTGCATACTTACAGTATTAGTCATACAAAACCTGAATCAACCCAATAGCATATTATATAACATATCAACTTTACTTTAATATAGGTGGGCAGGATGGTCTAGTGGTTTGGGTGTTGGGCTCCCAGCTGGAAGGTTGTGGGTTTGAACCCTGGTGTTGACCTACCTGGTAGCATCCTTGAGCAAGATGCCTAACCCCCTAACTGCTCTTTGTGGTTGGTTGCGCCTTGCATGGCAGCAATCTGTGTGTGAGGCAATACTGTAAAGTGCTTTGAGTGGCTGGAAGGTTAGAAAAGCGCTATATAAATGCAGTCCATTTACAATAAACACAACTGAAAATGTATGATTATTTCATACATTTAGATTCAAATATTAAATTAAAGGTTCTCAAAAATGTGACTCATTGCAACCGACTAACCCAAAAGCTCTTTGCGGCTTGATCAAACTGTGACATGAATCACATCTTTTGTTGCGCTTTAGGTGACTTGGGACCTCTTCGGTGTGTGAGCAGTGGACATAGTCTCCCTTATCCTGCCTGAGGGAAAGCATGCAGGACTGGGATGAATGTGAAGAGACACACAGATGTTGACAGTAGAGAAACACATCTGCCGTCCCAAATAGATGGTGGGTTGGGGAGACATTGAATCAATGCTACAGCCACACATCTCTCTGCCTCAGAGGTCTTACTGGGTCATCTCACCTGTCCGTCACCTGCTTAACTAATCTTTGTCCGCGTCCTCAGTCCCACCTGGCCCTAATTAAGGAGATAGGATACCGGTCCATTGTACCTAGACTGCCTGACTGACTCTTGGTTGGTTGGCTTCCTCACATACTGTTCTGGTTACCTGGTCCTCAATGTAGTCACACCGTCTGGCTTCATCTGACCCTCCTGCTTGGCTATTGTATCTCTGATTATTTTATCTGTGTCACAGTCACTTATTTGTACCCAGCTTGATTCAACCTTGAGTGGTTTAGAACAACAGTTGGTTTATTTATTTATGAATTGTTTACATTTGCGTCAGATCTGTCATATTTCCGCCAATCACAGAACCACAGAACTAGTCATTAGTATAAACCTTAATTCATGTTGCCTCCTTGCCTCAATAGTGACTCTACCTCCCCTTACATTTAACCTTGCCTGTAGCATGTACGGCCCTCTTGGCTGCTGTGAAGTGGACCTGCAGTGCTTGGGATTGTGTTTTCAGTGGTGCAGCGCAAACCACCCATATCACTATTAATGTTACCTTATTTACCTCATTTGATCATCGGAAATAGTCGGAACGTCAATCTATGCAGATGTTGTTTTCCATGCGGATTCAAGGGCATGATTCAGAGATAGCATCCAATCCTATGGCCAGAAAATCATCCAATTCATGTTTTAGTTAATATGAATATGCACCTATGCACCTCTGTCCCTTTGAAGGGAATACTTCTATTGGTGCTCATTCTGGTGCTTAACCTCAGTGTGAGAAGACCAGGTCATGGTCATCGATCTGTCATTTGACAAAACAAGGACTAGATCCAAACATGGACTTAAATCACCTGAAGAAGATTACAATGTACATATGGTTTGAAAAAGGTGTCTTTGTGAACAATACCCATATTGAGACTCATAGTGTTCTACATAAACACATATAAATACCATGGTACTGTAGACTATGAAATACTGTTGAGGTAGTGTTTAGTAGGTGTTTTCCCTGCAGGTCTTTTTTTGTCTAAGAACATGCAAGTGTCTTGACACTCTTTGTGAAGTGGGTTTTTCTGCACACACTAACCTAACCTTCCCCATACCTGCCTACTCCTCTTTCAACAGTAGACTGACTGTGTGACACATTCCCCTTCTCCCAAAAACAACAAAACAAAACTATATATTGACTGATGTTGTCTCCTTCTCAACAAGATGGTCTGTGCCTGGTAAAAATTGTACACATACAATATTATAGATATGCATATATTATACATAGAGAGAGAGATCTATAGCGTGTGTCTATATGTGGTCAGAAAATTGTTTCAACCTGGGGAGACGATTTTTTTTTTTTTTTACTTGTTAGAAGTCTGAGAGACCTCATATTTATTGTGATAAGTGACGTGACTTTCCTCTGAGTTGTATATTGTGCTACAGCCCCTTAGAAACATGTACAGTAACATTCCATGTCTTATAATAGAGGACAGTCTGTACTCCAATCTAAAAGAAGAAATATTACAGTACATTCCGTTGTAGTGTGAAACATTTGTTCCGTTGAGGCTCAGTTGACACCATATACCTTTTGGTGGAAAAAAAAAACACTTCTAAGTTTGCATCTCACTAACTTCTGTGGCTAGTAGCAGAAATGTGCACATGTGATGTGCACTTGTGAGTAAGCACTGTCACCAAGAACATCAATAAAAATGCACTCTTCGATGTTTGTCTGAAAACTAGATTCGCATTTACTTTTTAAACTTGCATGCTTTTCCCACACAGTACAGACAGAGTACAGAATGCCGCGTATTCCTCTGAACTCCTTCCCTTACACTGCACATCCCGGCTCTGGTCACTTCTTGCGCGCAGTGTTTAAAAGATAAACAGTGAGCTGAGGAGTAAACCTAGGATTATAAAACACAATTGAGGATTTCACCTTTAAAGAGAAAGGGTGACTGACTGTCAAGATACATTGTTCACATTCTCTGGTGGGATGTCATCTTGTAAACAGAAGTGGTGACTAATATAAATCAACACACATTGTTAACAGTACAGTGAATGATGAGTCAGACTGTTACTTCTCCACTCCCACTTTACCTATTCTGCAACACCTGGGTGTGTTCCTTAATATGGACCAGGTTGATTGTCTTGGAAATCTACCATCCTACTGTAACTTTATTATAATGACATTCCCATGGAGTAAAGGAACATTGCTGCTCTTCTCTCTGCTAGCTCCTGTGAGACATGTTGTTCAATGTTTGTGTTTACAAATGTTAAAAGGGTTATAAGGGAAGACTGCAGACAGAGGAGCAAAACAACTACGTTACCACCAGGGGGAAGGGTTTGACTCCTCTATTTTCAGGTCCTTAAGTAACTTAATACTTGAAGGGGGTTTTCCTACCATGAAATAACATGAATTTCATGGTAGAATATGTGGAACATTTCAATTTTGTTCATGCATGCTGATTTCTACATAATGTGCCAACTGACAGCAGTGATAGAAGAATAATCTCCAGTTCTCTATGCAGAGCTAGATCTCAACTGTGTTGTCAAAATGGTTTTAGGAGATACAGAGGTTTACAAGCTGGGGCTGGGTTCTTGGGTTTAGAGTAGGACTGATTCTACATGTTGTGGGAGAATGACCTAAGAACCAGCCCTCTTGAACAAACACTTGAGGTGAAAGGCCTGGAGATTTGCCAAATCTTTTCAAGGCCATCAGAATTAAATTAGTATGATAAGCCTAACATACATATTCACAGTTTTTGTTGTGCAAGTTGCTTTTTATTTTTTGTACTAGACTGAAAATGCAAAACCCTTGGATCAAACAAATCACTGTGACCAATGCCAGAATTTTTTTCTTTTTTTTTGCAGAACATTGTTTTTACTTTTGTATAATTTTTTTCTATTTAAGTTACATTATATAAATACATATATACAGTATATATTCTTTTCCAGTTTACGGAATATGCCAGGTTGAGACTGTACTGTATTGTATAAGTAAATGTTTCGAGCTGTACAGTAAAGATGTAGGACCGTTTAATGTGTGTCCAGCATGCTGAATGATGACTGTGTGAACGTGGACGTCTTCCCCCCCTAAGCATCGGTCTCCATACCTTACTTGCATCTGCATCGTGCACTGTGGCAGTGACGTTGTGTTTGAAAATGCTGTGTCTCACCTTATCGTATCCCCTTAGTAGTTGTACGAGTGCAGCATGATTTTGGGGTTGCTGGTGTAAATGTTTTCTGTGTGCGTGCGCGTGTGCACATGTATTTATTTTTGCGTGTGTGTGTACAGTACACGTGTGTGCATCTGTGTGTGTGTGTGTGCGTGTGTGTGTTAGCTATGAATGCATATGAGAAAAATCTAGAAAAGAAAACCTATGAAGAAGACTATCAGAGGAAGTCCCTAGAGCAGGAAGGGGTATTGAGTGGATTTGAATGACGACGCATGGATACTGGTTATGTTGGCTGTTTCTAAAACCAAGGAGGCTGTTTTCAGTGCCCCAGAAGTTTGCTCCTGTATGTGTTGTAACAGATATTACTATGAGTGTTGGCCAGCTTGTTTATATCCATCAAATAAAGGTGACTTTCTTTCTGACTATCTTGTTTATTTAAATACATGTATGTACAGTACTACAATAAAAACAGGGTGACAAATCTTCCAGAAATAGTCAGATATGTAATAATTATGTCTTACCCATTAACATGAAATTCTGTGACAATTTGTGAGGATCTAAAAATCAAGACAACATAGAGCTTGTTCTGGTTCTCATACATGTGCCTGTGTATTGTTTGGTAACTTAATTGGGGATGCATGTCTTTTTTGTTATCACATTTTTGGTCAGAATATTTTCATATGTAGTTTAATCACAAAGCAACATTATATTATCTAATCATAGAATAAGTAAAGTTGTACATCATTATGCTTAGATTCCTATGAACGTATGACACACATTTACCCAAGCCCCTGAAGTATCAATGTGAGTGGTGGGGGAACCCTTGATTGGCCTGTCTATAACAATGGCCAGAATAACAATATAATAACTTAGAACTTATATACTCTGCCTTCGGTTACCCCAAATAGGAGTTTGCTCAAAAATTATTCAAATGTTCTTTATGGTTTTTGTGATACCTCTCCTTGAAATATAGCATCTTATTGTTTGTATAGTAAAATAAAAACTGATACCAGTCTTGTGTTTCAAGATTGGGTGACACACCTAACCTACTGTATACAGTTAGCTCCTCATGGTCTGCTAGCTGTATGTTCTGTGTGCCCTAGCTCTTCAAATAGGAACACAAAGTGGTGCAGACCACACCACACAACACTATCCTAGCCTTGGCAATGCATGTCCAATGTGTGGGGCGGAGATTCTGAGTTAACACCCTATGGCATTGGAAGGGAGCGGTGTTTTTGTTCGATCACGTTCAAATATCAACAATCTCTCTCCAGAACAGCTGACTCCTCCTTTAAGCCACTTTATCGTCCCTTCAAGAAACTGTCCAACATACGGTCTCCCCTGTCGGAGAGCCAATAGCCAGCCATAGCTGCTACAGCTCCTATGAATATAGACGTGAAGACCATATCTCCCTTTGCAGCCAGTGTGGCGAGTGCACAGAGCACCACTCCAAAAAACATCTGCTGCAGGACTTCCACCTCTTCCTCTTGGATATCTTCAAACAGGCCTGGCTCACCCACACCTGCAGGAAGAAGAAATAGTGTGTGTGCGTATGGGTATAGAACATTTGGCACATTTTAATGACAGTTACAGCGTTAGCATCACTCACTCGGCAGATGTCTCTTCACACAGACACTGTGTTTGCGGTCAAATCCGTCAGCGCAGTCACAGCGAAACGTGCCTTCCACATTGGTGCAAATCTCATCCAAACTAGAGCAGGGCAAAACCTTCTCACTGCATTCATCTATATCTGAGAGAAAGAAGAAATCATAGTGATATTTCAAATAACACAAATTGAAGCTTTTATATAAAGTGTTGTACAATGTTGTATCTACTCGTATTAATCACAGATACAGTATTAAGGAGCAGAGCAGAATAGTTAGGCATCTTGGTCCAAACACTTGTTCTTGTCGGGTAGATAGTGGTTTTGTTTTGAGCCGAGTTCAAATATCAACCAGCTTTCTCCAGAATGACCTACTATACCTTTAATGGATCAATCCCTCAAAGAAGTGGTTTACAATGTTTACATCACCCCACATCACACCCATTAGAGTGGGGAGGGGCTCCAAGTTACAACTCACGGTTCAAATCGGAGGGAACTGAGGAAATAGATACTAGGTTACCCAAACACTTGACCCCTGTCAGCCTGAAGCCAGCGGCACATCTTTTGCAGCGTGCTGGTCCACCACCCATACACTCCACACAGGACAGGTCACAGCCTAGGTAACAAGGCACCAGTTAACATCTTTACAGGTCTGTTAGAAAGAGATATTGGATCTTGCACTGTAGATGGTAACTATGGTCAGAAGTACTGACCTCTGCACTCATATGAACCCTCTGTATTGAAGCAGTAGGTGTTTGAAGGACATCTTCCCAGTTCAGTGCCGCATTCATCAATATCTTAAACAGACCATGACAGCAAGTGTTACTGCACGCAAACACACACTATAGCAATACAAATATATCAGGCTACACACAAACATACCAACATAAGTGTTATCATGGAGAATCCACCCATCTCTACATTCGAGGCACTTGTTTTGTGGCCCAGAGCAAGTCCTGCAGCTCTCCTGGACTGAAGCCACAATGCTCAGCACTGAGCATAGCCAAGCCAGCAGCAGAAGATCACGCTGAGTCATTCTCCTGTTGAACTAAAGGTTGCCACTACAAAAAAAAGACAATAAACTGCTTCAGGATTGTGTGGTTTGCAAATCATCGTTATTACAGCAACTGTCAAGGCTGCTGTGTATGACTAAGATACTACTGTAGTGGTGGTGTAGGTTAGGTTACAGTATTTTTAGCAGGTCAACATGCATTTAATTATTCAAGAAATGGATGGCTTTATTTTGCTGTCTATATACTATATGATTTAATACATTAAAGATTTACTAAACATTTTGGCATGGAGAGAACAATTAATAAAATTATGTAAATATTAACACACGTTTTACTCATGATAGGACCATGGCATAGAACGATATAATATTTCCTCTTACTATCTTTAAACTGTTATTGTCAGTACACATTTTTAAGTAGGCTATTTAGTTTTTTGCTATTTCTAAAAAACTATCACGTAGAGCACTTACTTTAATCTGTCAAAAATCAGAGGGGCGTTCACAAAAACACTTCCCATGCGCTGAGCGGGTGGTGCAGTTTACTACAGGTTTCCATGTACAGTAGCCTACAAGCTTGTGGTCGTCGATCTTGAAAAAATACTTTGTAATCACGCAATCATGTATTTTACACAGGAAGATTGTTTGGCCAATCGGGTCCTTAGTCGAAAAGACGACCAATCACGATCAAATACGCAACTTGCAAACATACATTTTATTTATAGACACCAGTATTTATAGAAACTTTCCACCAATGTGTACTGTTTTATATATGATGTACACCCGTGTCATTCATTCATAATAATAATAAGTTCATAACATTCAAAATCTTTACATGTATTTTGCGTCCATTCATTCATAAGCCACCATGTCACATTCATTTCTTACATTCAAAATTCTCATTTACAGTATAGTGTGTGTGCGTGTGTGTGTCTGTGTGTGCAACTAAATATTTGTTATGCTGAACCACATTGAAATCAAAGTACAGAATTGTTGTCCCCTATATTGGGGTCGTTTTAGTGCAATTTCTCTTTAATGCCAATTCCCTGACGAGAGTCACTTAATAATTTGTCCAAATGTCCGCCTCCTAGCTCCAGACCCCTCCCCCTTCCCTTCTCCCCGCTAGCTCCAACAGCAGAGCCTCGGTCTGGTAGGGAAGGTGGAATCGTGGCAGTCCATGGAGAAGGTCTGGCAGCTTGTTGTGTTCACTGGAGGTTTGTGCTGCAGGGTACCCCTCAAAGTCCACCAGGATGTAGCGGTTAGCGGCCCTGCCGTGCATCTGGTCGGCCATGATGCACCACAGGCAGGCGGTGAACACGTCCGAGTAAGGAGAGAAGGCCTGAGGGAGCATCTCATCTTCTACCTTACTCTGTGTGTCTCTGTACCGACACACCCACTCCTCTGCTCTCTCCAGAGCTTTCCTGGTCAGGACCAGCACCACCCGAACCCCCAGGCTCCCTGAGCGCTGCAGCTGGGCGTGAAGCCAAGGCAGGGGACCCAGAGAGCATTGGTCTGCTCGGCTCCACTGGTCCACAGTCACAACAAGGCCCTGGTCACATAGACGGGAGCCAAGCCTACACACGCGCTCAGCCGTGACACCTTCCACATCCGGAGGGCTCAGCAACACCACGTGCCTGCTCACAGCTGAGGTTCATTCAAATGAACAAACAATGGTTAACGTTTGACAACATATTCACTTTTCTATTTGCTTTGAGTTCGCTGTGAACATTTGCGACTACATGCAAATTGTCTAAGGGGGCTGTCCTCGGCAAACACAGTTACAGTTTAAATCTAACAATTTTGAATGTTTACACAAAACATTAACATTTTAAAGTTCTAAGCAAACACGTTCGCCTCTGTTTGCCAATCTGATCACACCTCCATTATTTACTGACAGACAATCAGTGTAAGGAATTAATACTGAGGTATATACGTTTAATATCCCTTTAAGGATGTTAACAAGTGTACATATTTTGTTAACAAGTGTACATACAGTATTTCTGTAATCTAAGGCTTTTGTTAAATGAGTGAAAGGGCTAATATTACTTTACAATTGTTTTGATAAGAGCAATAAAAACTCACCTTGATCACATTTACTGTAATGCCACCTCCATGCCCAACCTTCAGGAGAAAGAAAAACTAAATATTCCCCATCAGGGAGCACTTTTTGCATTGTCACGCAACACCCAAAACGTTTTCAAACGCTTCTGTTCATGTTACTAATAACCAAATCCAAGATGAAAAAAAGCAACAAACAAATAACAGAAGAAAACCAACCCTTGATTTTGCCATGAAGAACATAGGATGCCAACACCGTTAAGCAAACCAGCAGCACTATGGCAACAACCAGAAGACTCCAGCGCCACCTGTTGACTGAAATGGTAGATATGCATTCAGATAAAGATCAACCAGTATCAAATGTTGCAATCATGGAAAAAAGAGAGATCAGATTGTATTTTATGTAAGTTTTTTGTTTTATTCCAAACTCACTATCTCTAATACAGTAGGGGCCCAGCTCAGTTTGCATTCCCTTTAACTTCATCTGTACGGGTTGACAAAAGCACATTATTTAGACTTTATATAGCCAGGGCTCTGAGGGAATTCTAAGAGAAGCAGGAAAGGTACTTTACCATCACACATGTTGAAAGGTCAAGGCTGGTGTCCTCAAATGCCCCCTGCGCCTCCTGTAAAGGTAATAATTGGAAGTGAAACTAAAAGAACGTGCAGGTGTAAAAAATTAGAAGTAGTTATCAATATTAGCATCTACTCATACCCAGAGTCCATTGCTGTCTTGTCTCCAAGTTTGATTTGACAGTTTCTGTCTATAGTCCTTTATCTCTTCGCACCAAAAACCATTCATTTGGCAGGGCCACACTTCAGCCTCCATCCTACAGGGGGCAGACAGGTTCCATAACAGAAATTGATTTTCCATCTGCGCCAGGACCACAGAAAGTGACAGGTTGCTCCATATGTTGTGTTGGGAAACCTCTGGAATAGACACAACAGTTTATTATCGTACACAAGTTCATGAAAGTTCTGTCTAGACAGAACAAACCCGTATGTTTCAAATTGTATCTCAAATTAGTACCCTTGTGGAAAAAATTCTATCTAATAATAAAACACATTGTTTTGGTCTACTCCTAATCATACAGAATCAAACTGCTCTCTATCCCCCTTCCTTATAGCCAGCTACACCTTATTGCACAGCTGTGAGCTAGGGTGTACATTTAGGTTCTGGGGGCACTATGATGCAATCAATGAGTACCTATAACAACAACAAATGTAGACAAATCAGGTTTCTCACCACTCTGGTTAGTGAAGGGGCAGATTCTGGATCGGTGAGACCTCCGGTAATCAGATTCCCACCATGCCTGAAACAGTACACAGCTCAACACTCACACATCTTTATAGGAGAAACCATCTGAGATACAAACATAGTGTGGTGTCAAACCAATGCTATATCATACCAGCAGACACAGGCAGGAGGTGACAGAATACACTGGAATGCTTGTTTCATTCAATGTCTATAAACAAAACAAACATGTCACACCTGCTATCTGAACATCAGGCTGCTTAACACAGTAACTGTTACAGTAGGATACTGACCTTGCATTTTCCATTTCTTTCATACTGGAGGCATACATGGGGAAAGCTATTGCCAACAAATTGCAGCTCAAACCCATTGTTTCCCTGTTTCAATGCAATGAGTCTGGGGACTGAGAAGAATGCAGAGCATTACTGTTAACCAGATAGCATACGCTTGTCTTTCCAGATGCCACAGAACTCCCCTACAGCTATTTTCAACACAAATAACAGTAGAAAATAAATAATAGTAAATTAATTAATTAATTATCATTTACCATAATAATGATTGTAATGTGGTCTGGGGAGATGTTGTACAATGAATGAGGTTAAGTTATAGCCAAAAGTGTAGATATGCAGTAGAGCATGTGCAATGATGACTGTACACTGTATATTCAACAACACTGGCTGATTAGGTACAACTGGCCACACCCCTTCAATCAGCTCTCCATAGTAACTGCCCTCTAGTCAGTGCTACAGTAGGCAACACATCAACAGAGTAACCGCACCTGACAAACCATGCGTTCAAGATGGTGGAAGGTTTGCTACACGATCAATGAACGCGAGGTTACAAAACAGGGAGGGGTTAGGCTGTAGTGGGTTGAACAACATTCACATGGCTGCACAGATGCACAAAATGATAGACCACGTAACCTCTTCCAACTAATTCAATAATATGTCCACAATGGTTGTGTGAAGATATTGCGTTGCATTCCGTATCAGTATGAGACGGCATACATTTAAGATGAAATAAGATGGTAATGAAAGGGACATTTGGTACTAAATCATGATGACAAATACAGGCAACTTATTAAACGCCCAACAGGTTCCAAATATGTGGCTTCACTTAATACACGTCATAGAGCAACACTCGCCACGCCCATTAATGTCTGTAAGGCCTAAATATGAAAAAAGAAATGTCTTTGAAGGTACACGTAGTTCAAGAAGGTTCGAAGGTTAACCTAATGAGAATCTTCAGTGATGCAGTGTCGTGACCATATAGCCTATGGACACACTATGCTGACTCAAAGCCACTGTACAGCGCAGGGCAGGAAAGCCTGCTTGGCCATGCAGCTACAACTGCTGCTACTTGACTAGAAGAAGCTAATGAAATCACTGCTAATGTGAATACAGGGCAAATATGAGATTGCAGGGTGTATTTATAATCTGATTACATTTATAATGTGAAGCCCATAAAAAAAGCCATTACTTACCATTACATTGTTTAATATGTTCCCTTATGTTGAGGAGGCACACTAAAAATAGAGTGGTGTGTTGATTTGAGAACATCTTTTACATCTGTTGTTAGTAAAAACATAGGTGACAATTACAGTCATACAAGATTGTCACGTACCTTTATCTAAAGAGGGGACATCAATAATCCATTTGCCAACCTCTGGTTGGCTAGGAACAGTGTATACCAAGACTCTGCTGCTGAAGGATATCCCAGGTGGCTCAAAAATGATTAGGGACAACTGTTGAAATCACACACACACGCGCACACACGCGCGCACATGCACGCACACACACGCACGCACACACAGTGATAATGTATACCGCCTATTTGCGTTCATAATGTTTATAATGAAATAAGTGTATTACTCTACCTTTGCTGGCCGGTTAAGTGCTGTGTTCACTGTGAACTCCACCCTCTTACATACAGGTAGATTGCCTTCTCCGTAACATACATTTATAGAGGCTGTTGCAACAGAGAACACCAAACATGGGTCAAAGTTTAAAACTTCTTAAAATATTAACAACAATGGGAACTATTTGTTGTAATACAGGTGTTATAAATATTTGGCAGTCACATGAGGTATACAGCACAATATTCACCTCTCAAGCTGCTGGCCATCACACGCTCATCGTCCTCATCTTCGTGACCAGAACTGCCGTCCTCCATTGCTATGTTAACACTCAGCGTTGCGTTTATGGCCAGACACAGTGCACATTGCCCATTGTGTTGGCAACACAGCTTAGCATGTGCATTCAAGTGGGTGACAACAACCTTATTATCAGGTTGATTCAGAAAAGATTTCAAAATCTTTTCATCATTAACAATGCAGTTTGACAGACCCTGTTAAAAGGCAAATCAGACAATTAAAAGCTGACATAAATATTGAAAACATCACATATCCTCCACCTTCAACATACAGTATGTAGCCGACACACCTTCCACACTATATTTGATGATTCAATATTTGATACGTGTCACTAATATAAAGACAATAACATCATAACAGGATATTAAGTGAATAAGTCAACACAAATGTTGTTGCACAGGAAATTTCACCCTGTGTGCATGCGAATGTATGTGTACATATCCTAAACGGCATGACCAGTACCTACCTGTGAGCAAATAACTTGACTACCATATCCAATGACATCCAAAGCAAGCGTTGTTAGGCACAGTGTCAGTAGGGTACACCCTATAGACACACCATGGGGAACCATATTGTTCCAGGATGAAATGCAAGTTCTAGATCAAACTTCTCCAAGCCATCCACACCAGTAGTGACATCAGAGCTGTGTTCAACAACATGTTTGTCCCTCTCCCAATCATGGCTGGAGGCTGCAGTAGAGTAAACAGGCTGATGATAATAGACCTAATTGCATGACTAATATACTGTTAGATTGATACAACCAGATTAGGACATATGGATCCTAGCCTATGTTGGTAGTCAATAACAGATAATACCGATTTGTTTTATTTTATTTAACCTTTATTTAACCATTGAGATTAAAAATCTATTTTCCTGGCCAAGACAGGCAGCAGCACAAATAACACAGTTACAGACAAAAAAATACAAAAAGATAACCAATTATTATGATCACAAAATAGGATACTCAATCATAAAAACATTGACACCTGAAAGACTCTGACTCAAATTATTTCATTTTCAATTTAAAAGCATTTAGCGAAATTAAATAAGTTAATTTTAAGCTTTTATGCAACATATTCCATGCCGAGAGTACTCAGATGCCATTTTCCCAATTTTTGTGCGGGCAATTGGTAGGCTATACAAACAGCAGAAAATGGTTTTGAGAACGAAAGGAATATTGTCCAGTACTTTTCTGCATGATATAGACAGCTAAATTGTGCGGGAGCAGGCCAAGAATCGCCTTATACAGTATCTCAAAAAAGTGAGTACACCCCTCACATATTTGCAAATATGTGAGCATATCTTTTCATGTGACAACAATGAAGAAATTACAC
>JAODUK010049057.1:0-19376 GCA_027564635.1 Typhlichthys eigenmanni
CTGTAACCCTACCTGCTGATATATACAGTACTTACTGTAATCCTACCTGCTGCTATATACAGTACTTACTGTAACCCCATCTGCTGATATATACAGTACTTACTTCAGTGCTTCATATAATATTTCAGTAGCCTACCATTGCTGGAGTTCGTCCATGTGCAGGAATCTGTTGCGGAATTCCCTAGGCAGCTCAAACTGGGACGGCAGAGGAAACATGGACTCATAGAAGTCCCTGAGGACGGCCTTGACCGTGCCTGCGTCTTTATGGGCGTGGTCGATGTTGTCGTTCAGACAGACGAATTTCCTGCGACGGGAACAAACACATCAGCCAGGTACGTCAGCTCAAAGGTAAGTTTGGAGACAGACAGACAGAATCGAGGAGTGCAGCTTTAACGCAGGGAGAAGCAAAGGCTCACTTGGGGTTCTTGCGGATGTCGTCCAGCTGGCCCACGACATGAGACACGTTGGTCCGCACCATCTTGAAGGAGATCTCCTCCTCGCCCATGATCTCAAACCTGCACGCACAGCAGCATCACATGTGGCGTCGCCATGACGACCACCCTAGTGCTGCGTTCACATGGAACGCGACAGATCATAGACGGCAAACACTTTCTGGACGGCACGGCATAAAAGTCCAACGGAATAGCAGTTGCTATGGTGATGTTGCATTGTTTCATTTACTAAAACAATATTCTCTTAAATTATGTAGTAGCAATTGTGTCATGTAATTATTGTTGTATTGTATCTGGTATTCTAGTGTTGCTGCACCAAAGGTATCACCTTCTCGTTGTCGATGTTTTCTCCGTGTGTGAGGGAGCTACAAACATACGGTTGTGAACGCCGTTGCAGAGGATGGTCAAAAAGCACAATTATTTTAACTTTAAATGGCCGTTTGACTTTGCCGGGCACAGCTGATTTTGTCGTCCTGCTCTCGTCTGCTAACATGATATCCAGTTTTCCTTCTGCCTTGTGAACGCAGCATTACATTGCTCTAGGACGTAGCCATAGCAACCGCCATCAAGTCAATACCAATGACAACATGAAATAAATGCTACTAACACATGAATGGTAATATGAAACAGCTAATAAACGAATAGATCACACTGCCAGTCAGGCGCGCTAATCATTAAGCCAGTCGCAGGTCTGGCAGCACTTACTTGTATTTGTTCTGCTCTCTGAAGGCTTTGTGGATGCGCTCTGTGATGGCTTTACAGTGCAGCACCAGGCCTTTGGTCACGGGGGGCTGTGGGGCGCAACACCACAACACCTCAGTACACAACAACACCACCACAACACCTCAGGGTTAGGAGGGTTAGGGCTAGGCTAACCCTAACTCTAACCCTAGGGGGTCTCACCATGCTGGGGTCATAGTAGGCCTCCTGGGTCGGGTTCACCACGTGCAGCTGGGTCAGGTTGGCTGGGAGGCTCCTCGAGCAGTTGATCAGCATCTGCTCCAGGCCAGTCAGGTCCTGCGCACGCGCACAGTTAGCAGGGTGTGGCTTTAACTAGTTAGTGTCATTTCTGAGCCTTCCCATCACAGCACAGACCAGAGCAACACGTCGTGACCTTGCAGTAGTGGTGGCATACACGCCCCTTTTTTGGGGAAAGCAGAGAATTGACTGCCCGCTATAGAAGAGATGTTTTCACCTTCATAAAGGTTTCTTTGTCATGTCCTGACTATAGAAAAGATGTTTCTGTGTCATGTCCTGACTATAGAAAAGATGTTTCTGTGTCATGTCCTGACTATAGAAAAGAGGTTTCTGTGTCATGTCCTGACTATATAAAGGTTTCTGTGTCATGTCCTGACTATAGAAAAGAGGTTTCTGTGTCATGTCCTGACTATAGAAGAGATGTTTTCACCTTCATAAAGGTTTCTTTGTCATGTCCTGACTATAGAAAAGAGGTTTCTGTGTCATGTCCTGACTATAGAAGAGATGTTTCTGTGTCATGTCCTGACTACAGAAAAGAGGTCTTCACCTTCATAAAGGTTTCTGTGTCATGTCCTGACTATAGAAAAGAGGTTTCTGTGTCATGTCCTGACTATAGAAAAGAGGTTTCTGTGTCATGTCCTGACTATATAAAGGTTTCTGTGTCATGTCCTGACTATAGAAGAGAGGTCTTCACCTTCATAAAGGTTTCTGTGTCATATCCTGACTATAGAAGATACTATACAGGGCTTTGAGTGGCCGAAAAGTTAGAAAAGCGCTGTATAAATGCATTTACCATAGAATTATACAACACTTCTCTTAGCCTACGATGTGTAGTGTACATTTCATTAAGATGACTCTTAATCCTTAAACGCTGCACACACTGCAAGCGACTAGAAGCGACGTCTTGATGAGAGGCGATTGAAAGTCAATGAGATTCAGCGATGTGAAGCGAATTAACGGTCGGCAACGCAAAGTGGGCGGGTACCAGGCAACGCGATTGAGGCGACTACCAACGGGAGCTAAAGATATCGTTGATTGACAGTGAGTGGAAAAGAGAGGGATACCTAGGCAACCAGAGCCTGGAATGTAAACAAGCAACCAACTTTCAGCGACAAAACGACAGGCGGATCGCCTGCAGTGTGTCCAGGGCTTTACATTCCCCCCCCCCCGCCTGAGGGGCAGCTCCCCCCCCCACCCACCTGCAGGCTGAGGGGCAGCTCGTGGATGCGTGTGGCCAGGGTGCGCAGCTCGCGGTCGGACAGCACACCGGAGTGGTCGGTGTCCACCTCCTGGAAGACGCTCTCCACGTCCAGCCCCTGGGGGGTGCTCATCAGGAAGTAGAAGTAGGAGAAGGCAAACTGCATGTCCTCTGGGTGACGTACACGGTGGGCTGACGTCTTGTCAAACTCCTCTGGGAACCTGGAGAAGGGGGAGGGGCTATATGAGTCACATGTCCTGACCCCTGACCTGGGAGGGGGGTGGGGGGAGGAGGGCTAGATGGGGTAGTACATGGTTGCTCACCCTCCTCCCACTCAGGATACGTTTCAACATCCCAACTAGTGTGAATGTATTTCTTTTGTTCAAGATAACAGACATAACCGACATTATGATGGTCAAACGGACGAATGATAGGACGCATCATCTCCTTGCCTTCCCCGAGGATGATCCAGTGTCCCCTATGCTAAAGGAGATACTTCTGCAACAGCTCTCATCACGGCCGTCACTGGGTGGCACCTCTGGGTATTTCCCCAGCTAGGAACCTTCCCGAGAGACTGTTCGGACGTTAGAGGAGTTACGCAACCTCTCTGAGTTCCACACCCCGAGGTTCGCCGACTCAGCATAAAAACATTCCAGACTTCCTCATCTGGTCCACAGGGCGCCTTGGAAACCCCGCGGCGCCACGGCGACCGTGCACTCACGTGTCCTGCAGGCCCTGCATGACGAGCCGGTCGACCATGTGCGGCATGTGCGCCGGCACCTTCCGCGAGGTGAAGCCAAACTGGCCGTTCAGCAGCTTGTTGACGTGACGCAGGGAGTCTGCAAACGTGTCCTGCAGCCTCCGGCCTGCGGCGGCGCTGTTGGCCCGGTACGCCAGCTCAGCCTGGAGCTTCTCCTCCTCCTGTGGGGACGCAGCACCTCTCATTAGCTCATCAGTTAGCCTGCCTACGTGTTTAGCTCATCAGTTAGCCTGTCTGTTTAGCTCATCAGTTAGCCTGCCTACCTGTTTAGCTCATCAGTTAGCCTGTCTGTTTTTGCTAATCAGTTAGCCTGCCTACCTGTTTAGCTCATCAGTTAGCCTGCCTACCCGTTTAGCTCATCAGTTAGCCTGCCTACCTGTTTAGCTCATCAGTTAGCCTGTCTGTTTAGCTCATCAGTTAGCCTGCCTACCTATTTAGCTCATCAGTTAGCCTGCCTACGTGTTTAGCTCATCAGTTAGCCTGTCTGTTTTTGCTAATCAGTTAGCCTGCCTACCTGTTTAGCTCATCAGTTAGCCTGCCTACGTGTTTAGCTCATCAGTTAGCCTGTCTGTTTTTGCCTACCCGTTTAGCTCATCAGTTAGCTTGCCTACCCGTTTAGCTCATCAGTTAGCCTGCCTACCTGTTTAGCTCATCAGTTAGCCTCTCTGTCTGTCTACCTGTCTGTCTACCAACACAGAGCCAGAGTGTCACTTTCCTCCAGGAGGCTCTGGAAGACCTTCCTCCTCTCCCAGGGCAGGAAGCCTCTGTCTGAGGACACGTAGTGCTGCAGCCTCCTGCCCACCAGGGGCGCTGCAGTGGCCTCTGGTGCCCCGGGGGGCTTGGAGAGCCCTGCAGTATCGGTCCCCCCCGGCTGCAGGCCCACGTAGGGCCCCAGCAGGGAGGCCCGGGTGAGGTTGTACCCGCGAACCGTGAGGTCACCTGCCTGAAGCCGCTCCAGCAGCGTGTGCAGCTCGGCGCGCACAGCGACGGGCAGCAGAGCCTCGTCCAGCTGCGGTGGGCGCACCTCCTCTGCCCGGCCACCGGGGGGCCGCGGCCGCCTCACCCGGGGCCCCCGGCGATCCTCGGGCACCTCTGGGAACAGGAAGGGGGGCTCGGGCGTGGCAGCAGCGGGCGCAGCAGGAGCGGCCGTGTGGGAGGCATTGGTGGGCGGGGCCGGGCGCGTGTCCAGCGCCACACTGAAGCTCAACGTGAAGTGGGCGTCGCCCCCGGCGACCTGCAGCGTGAGGTTGTAGTGCAGCAGCGTGGCGTTGTGGCCCGGCAGCAGCAGAAGGTGCACCGTGCGCCACTTGTTGGCCACGGAGGTGTGGCGCAGCGCCGGGCTGTCGCTCACCTGGGCCTCCGACACCCTGCGGCCCAGCCCCGCAAAGCTGAAGACGGGCTGCAGCTCCCCCACTGGCAGCACATAGAGGCTCTGGTTCCTTAGCAGGGGCACGCGATACAGCTGGTCCAAGTGCTCTGGGGCGAGAGAGAGACGCCACCGTTAGCTACAACTCACTGTTAGCTACCGCTCACAGTTAGCTACCTTACCAGGTCAGCTACCCCTCATTGATGTGAATGTGTAAACATGAATATTAACACTGGCATGACGTGTAAACATGAATATTAACACTGACATGACGTGTAAAGCCACACCCACCTTCCCCACAGTCTCCAGCGTCAAAGCCGCATGCCAGCACGTTGCAGGCCTGGTCGCAGAACTTGTCCGCTAGCCAGGAGTTGGCACAGCCCTGGTTGCAGTAGGACACGCCCCCGAGGGCCCCCACTCCCGCCGCAAACTGCCAGGGCAGTCCTCCCCCGGCACCCCCGCCGCCTCCCGGCACAAAGCGGCTGCTGCCCCCTCCTGCTGGGGAGGGGCATAGCACCAGTTAGATCACCTGCTGCATACATATTACTATACCATCCAGTCCTCATAATAGTCTAAAGACATGCTAGTGTCCCCTGCTGACGTCCTGCAACACAACAAGGTTTCCCCGTAGCCTACAGGAAACCTCCTACAGTCTGGAGTCCCGAACGAACCAATCAGTGTCGAGCTGTGATTATCTCCGTGTTTCCAAAGAGCCTGACATCCCTGAACAGTTTCAATGGACGGCTGCGTCGCGGTGTCTCACCCAGACAATCCCCCCCATCCCAGTCACAGGCTGAGTTGTTGCAGGCCTTGTCGCAGTAGCCATCTTTGATCCAGGAGCCAGGACAACCCTCGGCACAGTTGGGCACAGGCCAGGTTAGATACACCTGCACACACACACACAGGCCAGGCCAGGTCAGATACACCTGCTCACACACACACACAGGCCCGTCAGCATGTCTCCCAGACCACCGGGGGGTGCTACAGGCCACACACCTTCTGGCCCTTGGAGTGGCTGACAAAGTCGTCGGGCCAGACGTCCTTGCCGAACATCACGTCGTCGTTGAGGTAGATGAACTTCTGGGAGAGGCCCGGGATGCGATGCAGGTGGGTCTCTATGGCCGGGGAGCTGAAGGTGGGCAGGTGGCTCTGGTTCAAGAAGATGTCCTGCACACACACACACACACACACACACACACACACACACGTATAACAGGAGTACCACCAGAAACACTCATATAGGGGAGGCCATTGGAAACAAGAAGGCCTTGTTGCTACGGTAACAAGCAGACAACAACAATTAACATTAACACAGTTTACCTTTGTTTATTTATTTTTCCCAGGCACATAACTATTGTTAACTATTAAGTTGGACCGTGAGTGTTTCCAGAACATATGAAGGCCAAAAGATAAGGCGTGTGATCGTACAGACAGCTACACAGAACAGCACAGCCTACTCATGACACTCAACTCCGCAGGCCTACCAGTGTCTCCAGATGTTGACAAACCTGATCGGATTAAGTTCTGCGTACATTTGTCTCGGCTCTCGTACCTCTGTACACACACACACACACACACACAAACACACACAGCAGGTCTGGGAAGGGGGTCGTCGTGGTTACCTTGTGTGTCACCACGGTGACCCTGCCGTGGTCCAGGTTGAGCCAGGAGGGGATCTGTCCGTTGGTGACGATGAACACGTGCCGCACCCAGGGGGCGTGCTTCTCCACCGAGCGCAGCGAGTAGCGCAGCTCCTCGTTGTCCTGGAAACGGCTGGCCGACACGTCCTCGTCCTGCTTGGACTGCAGGGAGACGAGTTAGAGAGACGCACTTCTCCCCCTAGTGGTCAGCGGTCAGACTATAAGCGTCAAACCACGCATAAACATTTTGAAAAAAGCATATAAACATATTTCTTCATTGACCATAGGATCTACATACATCTGTGCCAATAGAAAACAGTATTTATAAAAGATGCTTTTCGCTGCCCGGACAATAAGGAAATCTCACCGCCTCGTCATGTGAATAGTACTGGTTAATAATGCTCAAGCACTGCGTATAAAATCGCTTCTTTCCAGCAAATCTAACAATTACACCAGGCTTGTCAAAGGGAGATAACCTGTGCACGTACAGGACGTTGTTGAAAAGATCCCTAGTTCCAAAGCACCCTGGCATGTGGGCTTTGCATCCACAAGATGGTTGTTGCTCTCTGCGTGGACAACGCATACTTCAATATTTGGAGAGGTGAGACTACAGCGCAGGGTCATGTAGGTGCCACAGAGAAGCATAAAGTAGCCTTTAGCTGAGCTGTGTGTAGCTGCAGTACCCCGGGGCCCAGCAGGGGGCAGCGTTAGGAGCTGTGTGTAGCTGCAGTACCCCGGGGCCCAGTAGAGGACAGCATTAGGAGCTGTGTGTAGCTGCAGTACCCCGGGGCCCAGCAGGGGGCAGCGTTAGGAGCTGTGTGTAGCTGCAGTACCCCGGGGCCCAGTAGAGGACAGCATTAGGAGCTGTGTGTAGCTGCAGTACCCCGGGGCCCAGCAGGGGGCAGCGTACCTGGGAGATGGCAGCCAGGTCCCAGAAGAGGTAGGCGGGCCTGAAGTCCAGCGGCTGGCCCTCCAGCGTCAGGTTCTTGCGGGCCTGCTGGGCGAGCTGGGCCAGGTCCTGCGCCCCCTGGAGGTGGAGCAGGGCCACACTGGCCTGGGAGTACAGCTCACACTGCACACACACACACACACACACACACACACACACACACACACACACACACACACACACACACACACACACACACACACAAACACACACACACACACACACACAGAGAACTGTTAATTTATGCTGCAAGGCACTATGGGAATGTGGTGTGTGTGTGTGGAGCACTGCCTGTGAGCATCACAACATGGCTAACATGTCAGCTACACGCATGTAAATACGACAATACTATTGCTGGCTGAGGTCATGTCCATATATTGCATTAAGTGGATATAGTAATAATAGTGACCAGGCCTATTGACAAGATCACTGCAGTGGTGCGTCTACATGTTATGCCCCAAGAAACCCTTTCTACTCCTAAAGTGTTCTTATGAAAGTCTTAATGTTACCCTGTGTTCACACCGCCAACGCCACCGCTGGCGTGTTCAAATCACAAATCGATCGATTTCTGACGAGCTGTCGCCAAGCCCTCTAGTGTCCAAGCTGCCAGTAACTACGATGTAGAACTGTACCGTACAAGTGGTCTTATATATTTGATGAGTTAAAACAAATAAGCAAAACACAGATATGCTACAACACAAACCTCCTACATTAGCTTGTTATTTTGTCTGCCACAAGACCGTGCTACTTTGTATCATCGATATGGTCTATTTATTTGGAGGCTATATTTCCATTATCTGTTCAACCATTGAAATGAGTCTGTCTATTTCGATTATAGTTAACAGCTTGAACGGATAGTAGGCTACGTTGGTCCGTTGTTTGCATTCAATGAACGGTGTCGTGTCTGTGAGGGTCAAGGTTAGTCTGGTGAGCAGTCAGTCAAGTAAAATAGAAGACGACCATATTGAGCAGCATGTTGATCATATGACATTATCACGTTCTACGTTTTCAATCCTCTAGTACAGAAAAATATACACATTCTGTAAACACCCTCAAATATATCAACTACATCAGCATTCTCACATGGACATCTTGTCAGATGGTGAATATCCCCTGGTGGTTGAACTCCAATATTTACTGATAAACACGTCATTAACATACAGTGTATACCGTATACAGTAACTGTAGAGTATAACATTGCACCGACTGGTCATAGATAGTCTAATGAAAGTCTATTGTAAAAGCTAGCAGTACATTCATACTGTAGCTAGCAACATTACTGAATGCTAATGATAAACATTACTGAATTATAATGCTTAACATTACTGAATGCTAATGACAAACATGACTGAATGCTAATGCTTAACATTACTGAATGCTAGTGATAAACATGACTGAATGCTAATGCTTAACATTACTGAATGCTAATGATAAACATTACTGAATGATAATGCTTAACATTACTGAATGCTAATGCTTAACATTACTGAATGCTAGTGATAAACATTACTGAATGCTAATGCTCAACATTACTGAATGTTAATGACAAACATTACTGAATGGTAATGCTTAACATTACTGAATGCTAATGCTTAACATTACTGAATGCTAATGATAAACATTACTGAATGCTAATGCTTAACATTACTGAATGCTAATGATAAACATTACTGAATGCTAACATTACTGAATGCTAATGATAAACATTACTGAATGCTAATGCTTAACATTACTGAATGCTAATGATAAACATTACTGAATGCTAATGCTTAACATTAATGAATGCTAATGATAAACATTACTGAATGCTAATGATATTATGTTTAGAATATTTATTTGATCTTCTGTCACATCTTATATTTTAACATAGTAGGTGTCATGACAGCGTAAGCAAACGTAACCTGTTTGACTGCTGCTGATGGCAGCTTGGTATGGTTACCATGGATACGTCACCTGCTTTATTCTGCTGCTGATGACCGGCGGCAGCTTGGCGCGGAGCTGCTCCGTGTCCTTGAAGGAGGGGGGGAAGCCACTGAGGTAGGCCACCGTCTGCAGCCTGACCAGCCCAGGGGCCTCCTTGTCTGTGGTCTGCAGACACACACACACACACACACACACACACACACTTACCAGCTGTACTGTCTCTTTAAGGAGCTGTTAAATGTTTACTGTCCCTTTAAGATGTTAAATGTTTACTGTCCCTTTAAGGAGCTGTTAATTGAGTATTGTCTCTTTAAGCTGTTAAATGTTTACTGTGCCTTTAAGATGTTAAATGTGTACTGTCTCTTTAAGCAGTTAAATGTGTACTGTCTCTATAAGGAGCTGTTAAATGTGTACCGTCTCTGTAAGTTGTTAAATGTGTGCTGTCTCTATAAGGAGCTGTTAAATGTGTGATGTCTATATAAGGAGCTGTTAAATGAGCACTGCTCCATTTATGAGTGTAGGCCTACTGTCAATTTGAGAAAACATTAAAAGTTTACCATCACTTTATGAAACTGTAAGTGTACTCGTACTTTTATAAGCCATTAAACATGTACTGTCACTTTAAGAAGGTTAAAAACCCCACAGGTGCTTTGAGTTAATAATGCTGCTTATCAGGAACCTTCTTGGGAAGTGATGTTTACTCATGTACTCAGAGGGAAGGATCTCCCTGGCATGTGACCTACAAATCACTAGGCTGTTCCAGAGGAACGATCTCCTGGGTCATGTGACACCGTCCCTTTAATAAGTGAGTGAGTGACAGCTCACCAGGTAACATCTGGAGATGGTGTGCTTCAGGTCCTCTCTGGAGACGTCAGCGTAGGCCTTGTCAGCTGGGAGAGGGGGCGGGGTTAGCGAGACACGTTGATTGACAGTAGAGCCATCCTGTCACAAGTAGACATTACTACTGGAACACTAAAGTCAGGTTCTCCTGTTGCACCTGGAAGTGCCCCTAGGGGCGCTGTGCCCCTACTTGACAAACACTAAGATTACTAGACCACCCTGCTCGTTTGTCCATGGGGTGCACACACACACACAGTACACACACACACACACACACACACACACACACACACACACACATACACACCGTCAGCCTGGCGGTGGAAGAACACCAGTGTAGCGGAGGCTGAGGCCACCAGGGGCTTGGGCACCAGCAGCAGGTCCTGGGCGGCGGCCAAGGCAGGGGGCAGGTCCCTCAGGGTGGCGTTGGGAGGCAGGGCCGGGTCCAGGACCAGGATGGGCGCCACGATGCAGTGGGAAAGCAGGCACTCTGGCTGCAGGCTGCAACCAGAGGTCAACACTCTCCTATGAGCTGATGCAGCTATGTGTTGACCTCTGGCTGCAGGCTGCAACCAGAGGTCAACACTCTCCTATGAGCTGATGCAAGCTATGGGCGCCCCATATCGCCATTTGATGCCAGAAGCGAGTGTTTCGCTCGCCGTGGAAAGTGTTCCGGGGTGAAACAGAGAGCAGACACATGCTGCACCTGTTATTACAGATAACAGGTCTGTCTGGTTGTCCTGACTTGGTCTATGTTAAACCATTACTAATTACACAACACAGAAACACACGCTTACAAGTGTACTTTTGGAACACATCATCCAATTCAGATAATAATGCCCCCCCTCTTAAATGGGTGGAGTTACACTTGAATCAATGGCTGCAGTGTTATCATGCAGTGCAATAGCAATGTTCTGGAGCCGTTTCAAATGCTTCCTAAACCTGCTGGTGTTCCTCACACACTGTAATGCCGTGTCCCACGTACAAACAGAGGATGTGTGGTCATCAATCCCTCCATTGTTACTGACGCATGCTGACATGGAGCCTAACCACAGACTGCGTGCCTGCAGTGCACACTTCCTCTCTCAACAGAGCGACGCTGAGCGAGCTACACGCCTATCTGCGGGTGCAGGAGGTGGTCGTGCAGTCAGGCAGAAGGCAGTGACGTGTCTGAGCTCTAGCAGCTAGCTCACACATGCGTGGGCTCCACATGCTAGCTAACATGTGTGGACGTCAACGGCTAGCTAACACGTGCGTGGGCTCCACATGCTAGCTAACACGTGCGTGGACACCAACGGCTAGCTAACACGTGCGTGGGCTCCACAGGCTAGCTCACACGTTCGTGGGCTCCACAGGCTAGCTAACACGTGCGTGGACGCCAGCGGCTAGCTAACACGTGCGTGGGCTCCACAGGCTAGCTCACACGTGCGTGGGCTCCACATGCTAGCTAACACGTGCGTGGACGCCAACGGCTAGCTAACACGTGCGTGGGCTCGACAGGCTAGCTCACACCTGCGTGGGCTCCACGGGCTAGCTAAAACGTGCGTGGGCTCCACAGGCTAGTTCACACGTGCGTGGGCTCCACAGGCTAGCTAACACGTGTGTGTGTGTGTGTGTGTGTGTGCATGCATTATGACTGTGCACATGTTGTACCAGCGGATCCCAGCAGAGAGACCTAAGCTGAAGGAATTCTTACCTGTCTGGAGGCGGCTCTGTTGTGTTGCTGGAGTTCCTCCCCAGACGCTCCCTGTGAACGACAACACAAGCTCACAGTTTACAATGGCTACGTTTACATTAACACAATATTACAGTTTTTGCCCAAAAATGACAATATTCCTATTAAGGTATTTTTAATACATGTCTGCTTAAAAGGTATATTCCACTAACATGTTAGTTTACATGCCGCTGAGTTATACGTCCTAAAGATGTGACCTTTAAAGTGTAACTGCACCCAGCTCTGAGCCTGACTCCACCTTTAAAGTTTATCTGAACCCCAGCTCTGAGCCTGACTCCACCTTTAAAGTGTAGCTGCACCCCAGCTCTGAGCCTGACTCCACCCACTATAACTTTAAAAAAAAGCATCAAGGAGCTGAGTGAGGGGAGGGGCTGAGAGGAATTTGCATATTTGCAACAAAATAGGTTAAAGGTGTCTGCACGTGTTTGACCGTGAACAGGCAAGAGACCTCATGCCGTAAATGCCGTACTGTAAAAACCCCACTTGGGATCATATTCATAATCCGCTGTACACACACACACGCTCCTAAAACACGAACACAATTGGCATGTCCCAGGTGTCTTAATCGGAAAATGCTAAATTCGGGAAAAGGCCATTCACACCTATCAAATCAGAATATTGAGGAATACTATTGTGCACATGCTCCTTGACAACAACAAGAATGTGGGTGGTTAGGGTTCAGGCTTAGAATGAGGTTGACCTTTGACCTAGTCTGCCTGCACAGATGACCAGACGCTGAGACTGTATGCTAATGGCCGTCGCCACGGTTACCTGAGGGCTTGCTGCTCCTGCTCCAGCTGTTTCTTGACGGCCTGCAGCTGCTTGAGCAGGGAGACGTCGGTGCCGTTCACCCAGGTGTAGACCACATCTATGGGCATGGGCAGACACAGCCTGCACGCACGCACGCACGCACACACACACACACACACACACACACACATGCACACGCACACACACGTTACATCATCACGCACACACACACGTTACACCATCACACACACACACGTTATACCATCACACACGCACGCACGCACACACACACACGTTACACCATCACACACACACGTTATACCATCACACACACACACGTTACACCATCACACACATGCACGCACGCACACACACACACACACGCACGCACACACGTTATACCATCACACACACACACACACACACGCACGCACACACACACACACACCTGTTCTGGAAGGACCTCCCCCCCACATTATCCCGGTAGGAGTCGAACAGCACGTGGTACTGGTCCGTGCTCCACTCCACAAGCACCTGGGACAACACACACACACACACGCACGCACACACACACACACACACACACACACACACACACACACACGCACACACACGCATCTCCATTAGCAACGCTGGACACGCCCCCTCCCTCCCTTCCTCCTCCCCCTCTGCGGAGCAGGCTGCAGTGTAAACAGACATACCATACGCTCTAAATCTTAATATGATGACGCGTAGCCTACATACCGGACAGCCCGCCTCACCAAATATGAATCATATACAGGTACTGTCTCTCTCTCTATCTGCTGTACTGTATAACAAGCCCGCTAGACGTTCAGACAGCCCGTCTCACCTCTCCGAACTGGAAGGCAGACACGATCATAAGCACCAGTCCTCCGAAGCAGAGATACAGGCCGTATCTGGTGGACAGACAGGTGTATGTGTGTCTCTGCAGCAGCTTGATCAGAACCATCTTCCTCCCGGACTCAACATAGCAGCGCTGTCGTGTAATAATCACATGAATGCAGTACACACACGGTCAGCTGACGCACATTGACACACGATGCGCTTCGTCTGCTGCCGCTGACGACGCTCTGCCGGCCGCTGAGGGCTCTGCAGCGCTCTCTAGAGGATCGGAGGAGAAAAGCAACGACAACGATGTATACACATTGTGGTGAATACTCACCCACAGACAAAGCTATTACAGTTACAATTCACAGTTATGGTTATACAGGTTTTGCCATTGTTTTGTGTAGAAATGTTACCACATTTCCCAGGCATGCATAGCAGTATGATAAGGAGCTATGTGGCGGCAAGTAGTCATATTGTTGATTCTGCAGGAAAACAAACAAATAACAAACAAATAAACAAAAAAACAAACAAACAAACAAACAAAGAAACAAAGAAACAAAGAAACAAACACTACGGTAATATTCGTCTCTCCTGAATATATCGACTCCCACAACATAACATTAATCAATGTAATTCTAATTTGTAATCCTAACTTCTTCTCATATTACTACACAGTCAAAAAACAATTGAAATAAAGTATTTGATCTGATCCCCTGAGAAACATATACGGTCACAAAAATAGAAAGTAGAAAGATTTGGTGTGCCAATGCAGTCATCGTTTTGGATGGCATTTCAAAGAACAGTGTTTAGGCGTGAAGTAATCTTAACGAAACGGAAAGTAATGCATTACTAAATGTAGAACGACAAATTACGTCAGCCTATTGATTATAATGTTAATCTGGTAACTATAACTGTAACGGATTACATTTAAAAAACAACCCAACCCTGTATGCATTTAATCTTTCGTGTTTATTCTGTTAAAATAAGCATCTTAGTGCTTTGTGCAATAATAAAATCATAATATTACATTGATTGTAACATTATAAAGCGAACTTTAGAAAAAAAGAAAGACATAAATAAAGACGTGAACAGTATTAGGTAAGTAGGCGCTAGATCAAGTACCATAGACATTTCTGGTATTTTGAGGAAGAGCTTCTATCAACAGTTAAAGTTGGTTCATATCACGTGTGACAGACAATAAACCACAGTAGGCTATCTTGCATGCAGGAAACTATTTAGTAGTTTGTTGTGAGACAAGGCGGACTAGTTCACATGGTCCAAAAGGCTTTGAGATGTTCTGGTTTCAGCAGGGAATGTGTTTCTTACCGGCCTTCTTGGTGGTCAGCTCCTCGACCACATTCATAGTGTGCTACGTTATTGCTGTTCTAAGAAGCGACGTCGATGTCATATTTCCATATATAAGGTAAGCAGAATAGCCTACTCCTCACAGCGTACGTCTTCTCTGTTGGAGAAATAGAAAGTTTGACTGCGCTATATTATGGTAAAAATTAACTAACGCTTTTGAGAGAAAATATTTTAATAGCATCGAAAACAATATACTAAAATAATAAAATGTGTTTATTTTTGACTTAGTTAAAGATTAAATGTCTGTGACCAAAGAATTCCGTTTTTAGTTTCGTTTTTCACACACACGCACGCACACACACCCCCACACACGCACACACACACACGGAGTGATATGCTTTAGGACAGTGGTCAGCAACCATTGGCATTCGTGCCACCATGGGCACTTAACCAATGGCAATAATTGCGCAAGAGAGTTTTTTTTTTTATTGTTCAAGCCGTCTCTCATTCTCATTCCAAATCATGTCTTCCACAGACATTAGCAGCTGTGTGACCTGTTCTTTAAGGTAGTTTGATTGACATGCATCCTCACCCCCATGCAGCACACATCCACCTGCCTCTGACTTGATAGTTACTATAACGCTGTTGGAACGGGTTCGTTAGCGTGTCTGCAATGACAGCATTCTTGTTTAGCTCTCATATTTCGTTCAGTGACGTTTATAGCTTGTTTTTTTAAAGATTGTTTTATTGTTGGTAAGGTTAATGAACTAAACTCAGATGTGGATGTTTCCATAAGGATGGCATCCTTGTATTCTAATATACAATTACAATGTCCTAATTCTAGGAGAACCTTTTTTATTTATATGATGCTATGCATATTGCCTATAGATGGAATTAAATTACAGATCCCTTGGATATTACATTTTGATGTAATGTCATAAATAAACGTAACGTTGATATGGCACAGGGCTCAACAAGAACATTTGAAAAGGGCACTTTATATCAAGCAGGTTGCTGACCCCTGCTTTAGGGAGACCGGGGATAATATTTCTCAGCAGTGGCTCATCATAGAACAATATTTGTACCATTAACTAAAAGCTTTATGTCTTGGTGCATTGTTTATTATTAATCTCTTAATATATATTTTTTAATTAGTGATTATACGCACTCTGACACGTTGTGACAACCAACCCCAATGCAGGGTTGATTGTCACAACATGTGAGGTTGGGTGTCCAAACTGTCCATATATCTTTAAATGTTTTTTGAGTAGTAATTGTTTTTGTGTCATTTTTTATATTTATATATGAATAACGTTTTTGTACAGTAGAGACTTTAACTACATTTGAACATGTATTAATATTTATGTCATAATATTAATGTTGCCACAAGTAACTCACACAACACAATAACATCACATAAATATTATTATTATAATAATAATGATGTTATAATCATTTCTTGACATTGTCATATCAACAATAAGATACACTGTGTTTTTGTAACAACTTTGTCATAGCACAAAGGGAAGGGATTGTGACAACCTGCCCCATCTTGAGTTTTAAGATGCATTTGTTACTAGCTAGGTTGTTGGTTGAAATACAATATAAACTATAAACTATAAACAACCTCCATTTTATAAGGTATAATATAAAGAAAAGAGTGTGGAATATTTAGTTTTAGTGCCTTAAAGTGATAAAACATGTATTTAACGTGACGCTCCATCCTCTATAGTGACACAGGTGCGACCCCACCGGAGAGTTGCTTATTCGGCCTGATGACAAGCCTGACAACCTTCACAGGTGAGTCACGACCACATCTGTGTCTGTCTGTCCGTCAGTCACATGGGCCAACGGGTTTCCCGCGTGTGGAACCGCGGTTCCACTTCCTTATTTGAAAAAAACGAAAGCATGAAGCTACAGTGGCCTACATATGAACTGCTCTGATGCAATATAGAAGTCATATGTCTTACAGCTTAGTGAAGGAAAGAGGGAAGGAGATGTATGTATGTATATATATGTATGTATGTATGTATGTATATGTATGTATATATGTATTACTGTATGTGTTGAGTGTATGAGTGTAGAGTGAATATACTATAAGCCCATAGGTTAGGCTAAGTCTGTCAATGGTAGTATGTGTACTGTATACATGGTAGTATATATACTGCAGTAGTGCTGTATACATGGTGGTATTTATACTGCAGTAGTACTGTAGACAGTGGTGGTGTTACCATGGATACTATGTACATGCTGCATATGTGATGTCACATGTGTGGTGTTGCCATGGCAGCCTGGGCCACCATGTACAGCCGATACCGTTACGTGGAGCGTCTGCGTGCGGACACATCCAGGGTGTCTGCGTGCCTCAACAGGGCCTCTTACTGCACCGGGCTGGTGGCCTGCCTGGGCATGTGTGTGGTGGGCACCTTCCAGGTGGGTCTCCATGGTTACGTGCTGCGTGTGTGTGCATGTGTGTATGTGTGTGTTTTCATGTGTGTGTGTGTGTGTGTGTGTGTGTGCATGTACGTGTGTGCGTGTGTTTGCGTGTGTGTGCGTGTGTGTGTGTGTGTGTGTGTGTTTACATGTGTGCGTGCGTGTGTTTTCATGTGTGTGTGTGTGTGTGCATGTGCGTGTGTGCGTGTGTTTTCATGTGCGTGTGTGCTCACTGTGCCAGTGTGACATCTGTGGCGCCCCCTGCAGGAGACAGCTGTCAGGTGGGTGCATGAGCTGGGGGCGCTGCTGTTCTTTGTGGGGGGGGTCTTGTACGCCGTCCTGGAGACGGTGGTCTCCTACCGGGCCCTCCCCCACGGCTCCCCCAGGGCCGTGTGCCACGCCCGGGCCGCCCTCGCCACCGCCGCCCTGCTGGTGCTCTTCCCCAGTATCCTTGGCGACGCACGGTTGCTCTGGCAACCACAGGTTATGTAGGCACGCCCAGAGCCAAGTGGCCTCGCGGGATCACCCTGATTCTTGGCAGCTTCAGTTTAACGTTGCCGTGAGAATCAGTCTGCAAAGCCTCGGAATCATTGTGAACTGACCAATCAGCGTCGTGTTGATAGCTATAAGGTGTGGTTTAGGTGTGGGCGTGGTTTAGGTGTGGGCGTGGTTTAGGTGTGAGCGTAGCTTAGGTGTGGGTGTGGTTTAGGTGTGGGTGTGGTTTAGGTGTGGGCGTGGTTTAGGTGTGAGCGTAGCTTAGGTGTGGGTGTAGTTTAGGTGTGGGCGTGGTTTAGGTGTGAGCGTAGCTTAGGTGTGGGTGTGGTTTAGGTGTGGGCGTGGTTTAGGTGTGGGCATAGTTTAGGTGTGGGCGTGGTTTAGGTGTGGGTGTGGTTTAGGGGTGCTGATAGCGAAACCGACCAGATGGTTCATCTAATCAACTGCCAGATATCTTCTGGAAGTATCTGCCCTTTACACAGCGTCGATGGACGCCTCCCCAGATGGACTTGTGACTAACAATCCATCCGGCATGTCCGGTTCAGAGCCATGTAGGAGAGAGTCGCGTTTTCTCACAGCAGTGGCGGATCATGGAACTTCAAATGAGTTCCATGAATTTAGACGCAGATACTAAGTACCCTATAAATCATATTGTAAATGTACATCGATGCATTTATTGACTATTAATCAACAACATAGCAGCTATGTATCTGTAATTATCAATTCAACCACCGAGCACTTCCTTGAACTGTTTTGCGTCTTATATCGTCAGGTGGAAAGGCCTTTGGATATGCACAGTATGCTCATTAGACATTAATACAGTGGGACATTTAGATTGTATTATTAATGCCATGACAATTATTACTTATGAATCATTCATCGATACACTACGCACAATAAAGAAGGACATGTGTGAACGTGCGTGGGATCAGCTCGGGCGTGCTTCTGGTGCCAGTGACCACACAACCACGTTGGCTGACCTGTGACAAATGCTGCTTGAAGAATGGGATGCTATCCCACAGCAGTGTTACCATGGTGACCAGCCTGAGGAGGAGGTGCCAGGCTGTGTATGGTTCTTCCACACGCTACTGACGCTCCTGTTTGTTACATGAATACATTGTTTAATTACCAATATGTCTTGTTTCTTCAGACTTAAATCATCAAATCCTCCAAACAAGTCAACAGCAAAGTAGAAGCTGTTTGGCATTGCCAGAGAAGATGTGGCACATGTATCCATGGGCACAAGCCACATACTCAGCTGTGCCGCTCATCACACACATGCATGTTCCTTACAAATGTGGCACCATTAAAATGGAAATAATCAGGCTTTCCAATGGTGTAAGATCTATTGCCAAGAAGCATTGTTACAACAAAGACATAATCTACCAAATGCACATTTCCTCACTTGTTGAGTGTTGTTTAGAATATATAGTCCTGTCATGTTCCTTAACTCTTTGTCTAAGCTGTCATATTTGCTTTAATGGTGAAAGACGTAAAAATGCACAGAAACATACATGATGGGGTAAGTATTTACAAATCTGTGGAAATATGAAAATATGACATTATATTAGGCTGTTATTAATGAGCCTCGTCATTATAAACACGTGTAAACATTATATTATGCTGTTATTAATGAGCCTCGTCATTATAAACACATGTAAACATTATATTAGGCTGTTATTAATGAGCCTCGTCATTATAAA
>JAODUK010049068.1:0-19376 GCA_027564635.1 Typhlichthys eigenmanni
GAGAGAGCGAGAGAGAGAGCGAGCGAGCGAGAGAGAGAGAGATTATTTGGACTCCTGTGGCACCAGCTTGCCAGTCAACTGATTAAAGATGGCTTCTCAATCAAATATTTAGTTGGGTGTAATTGTGGACAGTCTCTACAGTGTCAGCATGTCACCTCCATGGCCCTCCCCCTTGTCCATCTATTCACTAGAATGATGCGGGTTGAGCCTCAGGCTGAAATGAGCTAGCCAATGGGAAGCAAGGCAGAAGAGGAAAACGGTGAGATGCCTTCACCAGTTCATCATGGAGCTCCTGTTGAGGGTCATGAAGAAGACCTGGCTGCTTCCTCCTGAACGTACCGATGCGAAGAACACCTGCGCAGACGTTGTTGGAAAACATATTTCATTATATGTGTAGATATTCATCTTGCGATGCCAACCTATGCTTTTCAATATGTAAAAAAAAAAAGAAAAAACATCCTGATTTCGGAAGAACTGTCTATGCTTTCATCAGTCTGGGAAGTCAAAGATGGATAGAGAAACCGTGGTAGAAATACAACCAATCAGGGTGATAGTTCAGTTGGGGCTGACGGTAATTAAGTGCATGTGACTGGAAAATAATCCCCATGTGTCTGCTTGCGCCTGTGTTTTAAAATCACTGTGAAACGTTTATTGTAAACTTGGTCCAAGGTGGTCCAATGACTTGCTAATGATTTCATTGATCTATTGGCACCTCCTCTATGACAAATGACTTTGGATGGAGAGATTTCAGACATGAGTGCAGAAAGGAACAAATTGTGGAGCTTGCAAAACCAGGATTGTCTCATCAGGTTAGTTCAAATGTAGTCAATACCACCTTCATACAGAATAAGTCCCCACCCCCATACAAAATGTCTTCTCACCTTGTCATTGCGCTCACAGAGGAACTTGAGTCGCTGGGCTCTCTTGTGCATGAAGACTCCATCCAGGTGTCCTGTCTCAACAGAACGGATTTCTATGGCCTTCTCCCCCCATCCCATGATCTGGTTTGAATGGATGTAGGCTAAAACAAAAAAAAGGAAAAAAAGACGATACACAATCAATACACAAATAAGAAAACAGATATCATATAATAAGAGTATGTTAAGTTAGAATAAATACAATAAAGACAATTCATGCAATCAAATCCATTGTTTTATACTCTTTAGTTTTCTGGTACATTTGAAACAGAAACAAAGTGCATGTAATACAAGTAATAGCCACAAGGGGCCAACAGAGCACAAGAATGCCGTTATCACTAAAACCCAAGGACACAGGGAGAGCAAACAACTAAACCACTATCATGAGAACAGTCCTGAATTCAGACATAGACAAATCAAGAAAAGTCACAATCCTAGGGACAAAGATATCAGTTTATTCTGTTATTTATTTGGCTTCTATATGACAACTTTATTGAGCAGTTATGACTACTGAAAAAAATGTTCAGCTGTGTGTGTACCTATAACAACATATTTATATTGGACATAATCCAGTGTGTTCTCTCACACTGCCTTTGTAGCTGCTATACAAGACAGCAGGCTGAAACTGAAACTGGGATTTTGAATGTAATTAAACTATTATTGAACCCCCAGTTGCTCAGGCCAGTTCAATTGATCTGCGTAGCAGCACATATACACACATTTTCCCCAAAAGTCGCTTTCATTAAAACCATACTAACTCTTCTTCTCATTAAAAAAAAAACTATAACTTTGCATCATAATTTTTTTTATGAACGTTCATTAGCCTCAGTAAAAACAAGACATTGCGCAAATCTATTGAATAATTTATAAATAACGCAAGAGGAAGAGTAATAATACAGGAAATAAAAAACATACCTCATAACTTTCATTTTATATTTGACACGGCACATCAACACTTAGCTATCTGTGTCATCTAGTCAAATCACAGCATTGCACGAATGCATACACCCACGCACAATAGAGGCTGAACGCATACAAGCAAAACAGTACCGTACCAACAGAGGTAGGCATCTCTCCCCATTGTAGCACCACGTCCTTGGTGATTCGGCCATAGGTGTTGACGTATACACCCTCGTCCTCATAACACAGCAACATCTCCATCCCATCAGTCTTGGGAAGCACCACGATAGCATGGGGAGCCACCTGGCTTTGAATCTAACACACACACACACGCACAATTTGTGCACTCTTTGATGATAATCTCTACTGTGATTGGCTGGTTAGTTTGCCTGACATACGTGCCAATATTAACATTTCTCTCTTGAACAGAGACATCAGGAGTGTTGGTAAACACACAGACAACACACTTATATTGCTTAGCTTTGACCTACAATATGTCTAGCCATGAGACCAACCTATATTGCAGTCTGGCTGCATTACGGTCAGACTCTAACCGAGACAATACAGGATTTAGTGAATAAGACAAATGAGGGACAAAGTCAGTGAACAAATGCATATTGGAGAATGGCATCTAGTGCAACGACTCTACAGGGTGGTATTCACATGTTCTGCTACAAAAGCAGGCAAGAATTGATGCTTTACAATCAAGCACTTAAGTCCACTTCAGCTTCTTGACAAATTGATTTGAACATCGTGGATGCTTGGTGGTTTTCGAGTGGTTTGTTAGCCATCAATAGGCTGGTCTTCAAGATCAATGGTTCACAAAGTAGGGGATGAGAGATGCGTTTCTAAGGTTGCACACGTTCATAATTACTATTTTAAATGCAGCTTATTATATTTAAAAAATATTATCAGATTTATAAATTATATTTTCTCTATTTTATTATCCCGGCCAGCGTTTGACACTGAAACTACAATTCTCCAGCAAAGTGGTTTGTAACTATATGGGATTGTCATTAAGAAATCATTCACACAATGATTGAGAACCACTTCTCTGAACAACCAGCCAAGTATAATATTGAAATATTGGTAAAATCTAAGAAAACTTTAGCTTTGTAAATTGTTTTTTGAAAAACTACACATTTCTTAAATTTATGAAGGAAAATAATGTGGTCCCAACTGTGTAAAGGCTCATCTAGCTTCAAGGCCAGTCTCGTATGAATCAAAGATTTGACTAGCCTGCTTGTGTGGGCTGTGAATACTGCTTTGTGAAGATTCCTGTACGCAAGATGAAATGATTTAGCACAATGTAAATGTGGTTATCACATCCATGGATCCCCACTGTACTGACATAGCCTATGTCGTAAATGGATACATCAAGGCTAGTTCTACTGTGTATATCTACGGGGTCTAATTAAGGATCTATTGATCTAGTCTAAAGGGCGGATTGCAGCATGTCACCTTTATCTGTCGAGTAGATTGGAGGAGTGGATGGAAGAAAAAGAAATAGAAAGAAATAGCATTGATTGAGCATCACACTCTAAAAAAACAATCATTACTGTTGTCAAGTGTCACTGTGACAAGACTGGGAGGAATACATATATTTTCAGGCAATTCAAGTCAATGTGTCTCTGTGGAATAAGACATTCAACACCATTGTCAAATTATTCATCAAACTGTTAGGGAATAAGAGCAGTAAAAAAAGGTTAATCATTTAATCCATTTCTTTGCACAACTGTAACTTGATCAAGGAACTTGCTCATCAAAGAATTTGCTTCCCTATAGGCAATTGTGGGAAAACCATTTATGTCACCACTGACCTTGGCAGTAGCTAAAGTTAAATCATTAAAAATGTTATAACACTGAAGGAAACATTTGTGTAATAAATACGTGTTTTTTCTGCATTTAAATATAAAGAGCATATTTGGTAACTGCTAGCAGCTAGCTCTAATAGCACTGCTATTCAAATAAATTGGACAATTTATCAGATTTCATGCGAGTTAGTCGATTGGCTACTGGCTAGAACGTCATGATTCTGAACCAAAACAAAGAAATAACATGTCAAATGACAAACTGAATATTGTATTGGCTCAGTGGCAGTATTATGAAACCAATGCAATGGAATGGAAATAAACATTACATTATTTTGATCTATTAAGTGGGCATGTTATCAATGAAGCTGATGTAGGTAGTGCCCAGACAGCCTCTTCAGTATCATGCATGGCCTGAAACAAAACAGTTCACTTCAGAAATACAGACTTGGCCACAGATTAATCGTTGGCACAAATGTGTCCAAATACCCATTAACGCCCACAGAGAGAAATAATGGGCAATATTATGATGAAATCAGTGGACCTCTCCCATTAAGTTGCATGGAACGCTGGGTTGTTCTAGTCTGCATTAAGGGTGAAAATCAGCCCCACACCTTCCTTTCAAAACGTCAAACATGGAGGTGTGGTCTGCTGAAACAAGCTAACAGATGGAGCAGCTAAGCTAAGTTATGATATTTGTGTTACTGTATATATAAAGTTAGTGAGGAGAGTGCATAGGAGACTTGCATATTTTGTTACATTAACACACACACACACTTACATGGGAAGGGATGTAGATGTCATAAGGGTTGCCAGAGTCCACGTCGATGACATGGAAGCCGATACTGGAACCATAGATGACCTTTAATCTTTGACCTTCTTCTACTGTTAAGTCAACCAGTTGGGGGCGGTGCTGCAACTCCGTAAATGACTGGTATAGACGCAACCAACAGGAGACATAGAGAAGGAAAAGATGACCCACTGGCTGATTGACAGGGACATGTAATACCTGTATCCATATGAGAGTTGACATACATGTATTTACAACATATATCTAGGGTCACACGCCAAGCTAACCTGTAGAACAGCCAACCGTTATAAACTACTGTAAGAACAGTGAGGATATATTCTATGTTAAGTATACACGCAGTGTGCATGTCATACCTTGAAGGCCATAAACTTATGGTAAGGCTTAGGGGCCCAGGCGTAGATTTCCACTGAATTCTTCAGAGCAATTACCAAGAATTTGATCCTCTCGTACTTCACTGAAAACGTGAGACGTAGCAACATGGTGGCTGAGCGCAGGTTGTGATTCTAGAATCTAAATGCATTCATTATGCAAAAATGCACCTTACCAACTTTGTAGTGCACACAGCCCTCCAGTTCTCCCACGGTGACCCAGCCTTGCTTCTTTTCCACTTCTGGGTCATTGTGCAAGATCCTGTTCCTCAGCCAGGATAGATAGTAGACACGTAACTTGTTTTTTTTCCCTGAGAGGCAAGAGAGAAAGAGAGTGTTTGTGTGGTGCACCAGTGGTGAAGCAATAGGCCTGAAGGTACTGACATAGTCACTACGCTCTCACTAATTTAATATCACATTCACTACAAACATTTCAACATAACACTGTGTACAACAAAAATAAATAAATCATTAAGTTATGATTGTGAAATAGTGTATGTATAAAACTTGAGTTTGAAGTAAATGGTTTATATTGTGTATTCTTCTAGGTAATTTCATTCTATCGTTTTACTAAAAATGTCATATTTTGTAATCATACGCAGCTCAACTCATAGTAGGCCTACCAGATATGGTGACCAGGACGTTCAGTCCCTCCAGGACGTCCATCTGTAGGAAGCGCCGCCTGGTGATCAGGTTGTAAACCTTTCCCTGTCCACTACGGTCCAACAGCATCAGCCCATTCTCCGTCCCGACCAGCAGGTTCACACCTGGGCACAGTTACAGACACTGTTACACACGCGTGGAGACGGCATTATACATTAGAGCGGGGACAAACATATCATTCATCATCATTTAGACAGTAAGTAAAATATAATGCATAATAAAATGGATATAAATATTTGATCAATAATACAACGTAGTACAGTATAACACACAAATAAATAAACCACTTATAATAAATTACGTATATGAGCACATGCTAACCCCACAGTGCAGCACACAGGATCTCGGAATTGAAGCGTTTCTTATATTTGCGAATTTCTGGTGTGTCGCTGTGAGGTCGGATGTTGGTGGGGTTGACGTTGACCACGGAGATCTTTCTGGCTTCGTTTAACCTGGCCTGCTCCTGCCTCAGCATCTCATTGGTGGACATGGCTAGGGAAAAGTGCATGCATAAGTCAGCATACAGTACTGTATATATGAACCAAACCTCATTTCCAGTGGAGCTTTGTGATCATAATATATACTCTATAAAAACATAATTCAATATGCACAAAATATCTTACTGATTAAAATCCTAAATGTAAGATTGTGCTTACTGTATGACTGTAGCTAACTGATTCTGTCTAATGTTCTCACCAGCTGCTGGATTCTCATCATCGTTTTCAGTGGGGGACGTTTGATAGACATGAGGATCGACAAATGGAGTGAAGGAAGATTTGGACCCGCCCACTCCAAACTGTAAGACCACATAGAATTTCATTAAACAGTACTCACTTTATACTTGTAGTTTTAGACAAGCACCTTAACGTGTGTGTGTGTGTGTGTGTGTGTGTGTGTGTGTGTGTGTGTGTGTGAGAGACCTCAGCCATGTCACTCAGCTCCTGCAGGGCCGAGGTGGGAGTGGCCGACGGAGAATTGCTTTGCTGCACTAGGTCAGGTAGGTTTCCATGGTTACCATGGTTCCCAAACCCGTTGCTCTCCGCGTGAACTCCTCTCCTCATATCTTCTGCCTACAGACAGACAGACATAAAACATTTAGTTTTAAACATAGCAATGGAACTTGAATAAAATTATTTTCATTCAGAGACAGATGTGTGTGTGGGTATTCACCTCTCTCATGGCCAGAGTGCCATCCTTGGAGCTGTTGTAGTCTCCCAGAGCTTCCTCTGTCAGCCCTCCATACGACTCACCACTGCTCTGAGATGCTGGCCTGACACACACACACACACGCACACACGCACACACACACGCGCACACGCACACACATAATAAGTATAGAGATCGACTGAGATCCAAGGAGTATCTGTTTCTCTTTGGAGATAGATAGATGATAGACAGATAGATGGGATATCTTACATGATGCGCGGGATGTCGCTAACGGCAACCGTCCCATCATGCCCCACAGTCTCCCCATCGTCATCGCTGCTCTCCGTGTCGTCGCTGGACGAGGAGTAGTCCGTCACCTTCACAAAAACGCCAAGTGAACATCACAGCATCCGGTTGGTCCTGCTTCATTAAAAGTGCACTCCTCCATTGTGTTGTACTGTAGCGGCTACAGCGGCGGTTTAGCTTCCAGAACGGTCATGGCCATAGCTTTATATTGTCCATGTGCCGTTACAGCTAACATTACCTTCACTGGTGGCCTGCTGCCCTCCTCCACCCTCAACTCTCTGAGCTCCTTTGCCAGTGCACTCAGGTCCTAGAGAGAGAGAGAGAGAGAGAGAATGATTATCAAGCATCAGAGCCCTGAGGGAAGAAAAGTGATACAGCACCATGTCACATAAAGAGGAGGCGGGGGTCAGCAGCATAAGGGGCAAACCGTTTGCACTGATAGGTATAGGACACACAGTACAAACACCGGGGCCTGTGTACTTAGAAGCCTTTAAGAGGAAATGCTGATCACAGACCAGTTTGCCTTGTGAGTACCAGAGAAACGTATCAACACACCAGAACTCATATATGATGCCTTAACTGAACAGCTTTATGAACACAGGTCCTATTAGGACATCAGATGTAGTAACACAGGCCTTATGTCCTGTAGACTACCACTCCAAGGCAGGACCAAGCTCCACCCACCCCCATGCTAGTCCCGCCCACGGACCCTCCCGACGCACCAGATCCATCATGCAGATGCTGTGGGGAGGTTCGTCATACACGGTGGGCTTACCAGCTCCTCCTGGCACCCCGTAAACAGGACAACAGCGAAGCAGGAAGAGAGATATTCAGAGACTGCTCAGGTGTTTGCCAATTGTTTTTCCAACTTGCACACATGCAACACACACACACACACACACACACACACACACACGCACAAACACACGACTTGTGTACACAGTCAAACAGAAGCATGCACACACACCTACGCAAAGGAATGCAAGTGCGCACCTTCATTCAAACGGCGTTAAATTGATTATTATTCTTAACTGCTTGACTGCATCAATTCATGTTCTCAACATGATGCTATGGAATATTCCATTTGTTAGGTTTTTTCCACACACAATTTGGTTCCACTGTTTCTCAAAAACATAACGACACATTACTAGGTGTTTTCCTGGCTATGTTTCAACCAGATGTCAGATGTGTCTCGCTTCTAGAATGTCACGATACCAGAAATTTAGTAGTCGATATCAATACCAGTGAAAATCCACGGTTCTCGTAACTCATTACGATACTACGGGGCAAAAAAAAGAAAAGAAAATTACTCCCCTTTATGTGACAAATATATATTGTATATTGTGTGTATGTTAATGTATATTTTTATATATATATTCAAATTAATATATTAAAATTAATAAAAAATAAAATATGATCATGTACTTAAATGAGGCTCTAACTGTTTATGTATAGCCTAGCTAAGTACATTACCAGTTATTTAAAGCTCAGTATATCAAGCTCATAATGTAGTATGCTGAGAAAATAAAGTAAAATGTCATCTCTTCTGAGGCTGGGGGGTTATCTACAGTATGTGCCATGGGGTTGGCTACTGTAATATTGTCTGTACAAAGTCATGGTACATCTAATGTCCAGTGCTAATTGAAATCTGAAGTCTGTGGCTTTGTGTGGCCCGCTCGGGGCTCCGAGGAAGTACCATGGGGACCTCCGTGACTTGGTGCCCACACAAGAGTGCTCCTAGGGCGGTAAACCTTCACCAAGATCCCGGTCGGCACTCTGGAGGTATCAGCAAGCGCAAGGTGAAAAAGCCTTGGTTAAAATGCATTGTGGTAAATTACAGCATACATACTCGAATGTCGCATTCACTTAAATGACGCAAAAATGCGACGTAGTCCTACATCTTTTATTCGCTTCAAGGCTGTTTTGTTTTACTTTCGCCAGGCGATGTGTTACTCAATGAACCATTGATGTCACATGACAATCGCGGAACTGCGGAACTGTTAACTTTTTACTCAGCAGGTAAAATCTTTATAGCTGGAAACTATGTCTGGAAAGTTGGAAGGCACCGTTTGCATAGCTTATGGTACTGTTGTTTGTGAATGTACTACTCCCTGATAATCCGCCTGGAACGCAAAGTAGCTTACTTGCTGTTTTTCTTTTCGACGAGTGGAGGCGGAGCTGTACTTCCATCGTACCGTACGCGTCCAGGTTGGATTCCCGGTACCTATACCGTACTGTACAAAAACCAGTACCGTCATGTTTTCAAAATTTTGGCATTGACTTGGTACCAAAGTATCGGTTCTTGTGACATGCCTACTCGCTTCAGTCTGTATCATATAGATGTTAGGGGAACAGACAGGAGGATGAAGTGTGACTGACCTCATCTATGGCTCTCTTATAGCTCGGAGAAATGAAGGGAGGGAGGCACAGAGAGATGAGAGGAGATGAGCCACAGAATAAAGAAAGAAAGTTTCCCCACAGAGGTTTTGTGTGTGTGCGTGTGCGTGTGTGTGTGTGTGTGCGTGTGCGTGTGCGTGTGTGTCTGTGCGTGTGCGTGTGCATGCGTGTGTGTGCGTGTGTGCGTGAGAACGAGTGAGTAAGAGAAACTCACTGCAGGACGGCTCGGCCGGGCTGACTTGCGACCCTCCTCCTGTTTTGGCTTGACTTCCTGATTGGCTCCTGGCGGGGAGCCTTTCTGCTTGGTTTGACCTATCAGGACGCACAGTGTAGCACACTTAACAATTTTTAAATGTTTTACTGCGTACAAACGTAAATGGACAAACCATAAGTCGCTTTACAGAACAGACAAATGACACCATTTTAAGCAGGCTTTAGTGACACATAATTTTGGGGTCCTGAACTAAAACTAATTAGCTTTTGATGAGAGCTGTGAACTAAACAAACACAGAACATTGAAGTAGTGATGCCAGTGATCCTGCGGCCTTGGCCTTCCTGCCAGTCTGTCATAAAGAGATCCGTACACATTTAAGATATGGCTGCTGCTGCTACTGCCTTGCTTATTTCCTCTCTTCCTCTATCTCTACAGCACGCATGGACACTCTGTGTGTGTGAGTGTGGTGTACCTCTCCTCTCTGCGGAGCCTGCCTGTGACGAAGGGGAGGAAGAAGAGGAGGAGTTGGAGGAGGTCCTCTGCAGCATGGCGTCCAGAGAGAGCTCCGAGCGACGGAGGTCTGGGTTACTGAGCCACAACAAACGAGGGTTCAGTGTGCTGTGTAATGATCCATTCATACGACACAAGAGGACACATGTGTTGCCACGACAACACCACACCACCGCTGGCACACCTTGCTCGTATGAGCTGGGGGCGAGGGCTGAGGCCTGACACCCCTCCATTAGGAGAGGTCTTCCTCACCAGGGCTGGGGAGATGGACGTGGTCCTCTGAGGGACCTGTGGGACAGTGACACACACACACACACACACGCACAGACACATGAAGACACACACACAGACAGACACAGACACACACACAGAGAGACACACACAGACAGACACACGCACACACACACACAGAAAGAGACAGACACTCACAGAGAGACACACACAGACAGACACACACACACACACACACACACAGAAAGAGACAGACACACACAGAGAGACACACACAGACAGACACACACACACACACACACACACACACACAGAAAGAGACAGACACACACAGAGAGACACACACAGACAGACACACGCACACACACACACAGAAAGAGACAGACACACACAGAGAGACACAGACACACACAGAGAGACACACACAGACACACACACAGAAAGAGACAGACACACACAGAGAGACACACACAGACACACACACAGAAAGAGACAGACACACACAGAGAGACACACACAGACAGACACACGCACAAACACACACAGACAGACACAGACACACAGAGAGACACACACAGACAGACACAGACACACACAGAGAGACACACGCACACACACACAGAGAAAGAGACAGATACACACAGAGAGACATGCAGACACAAGACATAAAGAGAGACACACACTCAGACAGACACACAGAGACACACACAGAAACATAAGAGAGACAGTTAGGACATTTTGCTATAATGTAAACTGTTAATCTTGTATATTTATGAAAAATCTATCCACCACATTTAGCTAGCCAGCCATACATTCAACTAATCTAGAAGTAATTTGTATGTGTGTGTGTGTGTGTGCGTGCATGTGTGCTGACCCTCGGTGGGATGTCCTCCTCTCTCAGCCAGGCGGTCCGGTCTCTATCTTTGTCCCTCTCTCTCTCCCGGTCGTCCCGGGTGATGATGTGCGGGGCGGGCGAGGGCGTGTCGGAGGTGGGGTCAGAGTTCTGCCGGGGAAGCTCGGGCCGAGGGGAGCCTGACCCACCTCCCTCATCCACCAGGACCGAGCTAGTCTGCTCCTGTAGGGACTGGGAGCCCACCATGGAGCACTGGGTCTTTACTGGGACCAGGTGTGCCATCTGTGTGGGAGGGGAGGGTAAAGGAGAGAGCAATGTACACCTGTCATGCTAATAAAGCACCATTTCAATATATATATAAATACACATATTAGGGCTGAATGATTAATCGTTTTCAAAGCAAAATACATTTACTGTATATATATATATGTATTAATACACACACATACACACACACACACATACAGGTCCGTGAGAATGAGATATGAGAGAGAGAGCGAGAGAGAGAGAGAGAGAGAGGGGGGGGGGGGGGGGTGATGGGAAATAAGTGGTGGTGTTTGTCTGGGAGGGGTAAGAACAGGATTGGAGGTGCAGGACTCTGCAGGAAGGATGAGACAGATCCTATTGAGAGGCAAACAGTGGTGACAAGGTAAGGAAGGCTCGAGGGAGGAGATGGAGTAAAGGAGAAGAAGGATGGAGAAAGACAGATGTAGGGTAGATAAAGGGCTGGGAGAGAAGGAGGTATAGAGCGGGAAATAAAGGTCAAAAAGGAGAGAGAGAGAGAGAGAGAGAGAGAGAGTGAAAAATGGAGATAATGAATCTTGACAGGTTACGTTGACTAGAGTGGGCAGGAGAACACACACACATCTCTCCCACTCAATCATCTGTCCAGCCCACACACACACACACACACCACCTGTGGCTCAACGGAGCGGTGGATGGGTGGGGTTCGGGCGGGCTGCATGCCCCCACTGCTGAAGGACTCTGAGCGGGGGGGCAAGGAGGGGTCGGAGATGCGGTTGGAGGCCTTGTGCTGCAGCGCCGGGGAGCCTAGTCGGTTCAGCTTGGAGCGCTCCTCCACCTGCGGTAGGTCACACGCGGGCGGCTGTCACTCACACGGCACCCCCTGGCACGGTGCCACAGACACTCTACACATACTCCCGCCCCCCTGCCCCTGGACGGACCAATAGACATCCTCAGCATCACTGAACTGTGTGGGACTAACTCTTCATGCTTTACATTTAGGATGTTGTGTTGCATTGTGTTGCATGTTGGCACCGGAAGTTTCTTTTAATTTGTAATACACTGTATTCTTCATTCGTTTTACTGGTCATTGCATAATTGCTCTTCCTTGTCCACTAATATACTTTACATGTGTTCCTGTTGCTTTAGAGCAGGGCTATTAAATCCCAGTTCTGATTCTAATGAATGGCTTGTTATCAGGCGTCTAACGACCCATTAATTAGCATCAGGTGTGTTGGAGCAGGGAGACATTACACAACAACATGCAGGGCAGCGGCCCTCCAGAACTGGAATTGAACTGGAATTGTTTTATGACTTAAAGACATTATTCCATGGTAGTGAGATTGAAACACTGCCAGGCTTCCATGGAACTCGTGTGACAGTTATCTGCTGATAAAGACAGGACCAGGCATGCCTGATACATACGGGCATAGCTTATGCCTGTTGACTGTGATTCCACGGAACAATCACAAACAGGACTCCATGCCAAGCATTTCTTGTTCCAAATCCTGTTATTCATGTTGGTGTAGTCCCACATACAGTACATGCTGACATATAGGATGCCTTAAGGCTTATGCGTTACAGTACATCACTGCATTATCAAAAGCCCCAACACTGACACACACAGTGTATGGACTATAGAAAACAAACAATAAGCAAGCTGCACAATGTCAAAAGGTCCTAGAAGGAGAGGTGACCGGCTGTTGGTCTGTGGAATCAAAAGTTAGTATGAACATCAGCATTATCCTACAAGGCGGAGAGAAATCTAGAAAGATCCTAAAAGACTCATCGACGGTCACTACTCAGGAAAACATCCTATTGTGGCGGGAAAGGCTTTCAGGTGTTTCGTTTTCTTGCTCATTGCTTTCCTGCCATTTTAGTGTGAGTGTATGTGTGTATGTGTGTGTGTGTGTATGTGTGTGTATATGTATGTGTGTGTATATTGCTCATGCCTAACACCTGTAAGCACTTTCCTCCACGCCAAGAGTTTCTCTATTGAGGCAGAACCGGAGTAGGTTAATTGGTACCAGAGCTGCATCTACATGGAGAATAGACCCCATAGAACAATAAGATGCAGTGACAGGGAGATACAACAAAAGGGAGATTTAGATCCTGGAAGGACACCGCCACCGATTGGCCAATACCATCACCAAGCTGGGAAACGATTGGCTAGTTGACTGACCGTATAAGGAAGGTGAATATGATGGCTCTCCACGATGACTTTGTCATCAATTCAGATGGTTTTAAAGGCTTTCCCCAAGGCATTGTGGGATAGTTGTTGATTGGGAGAATGCTGGGATAACGCTGGCAAAACGGGGCGGGGCATAATAATATAATGAGCTTGAGTGTGTGTGTGTGTGTGTGCGTGTGTGTGTGTGTGTAATATGTGTGTGGGTGTGTGTGTGTTTCTAAGGTGACAGAGGCCTAGTGCCCTGCCACCACAGCTCCCTCATAGAGCAGGGTGTGGGAGCCATGGGCAGAGTGCGTGGGGGTGTTCAGGGGAGAGCCGAAGGGTGACGTGGCAGGGGAGGAGGGAGCAGACACCCAGAGGTGGACCGGGCTAGTAGGGGAGCATCCGCCCCCAAGATGTGTGGGCGAGGGGACGGGGGAGCTAGAGCGCCGCGAGGACAGGGACATTACGCACTCCATGGAGCGACTGTGACTAATATTGGGGAACAACTTGTGGAACAGACGTTCCGGAGAAGACACCAGCTCTACGAAAGAGAGCCTTCTCTTGGGCCAGTTAGCATCGGGCACCTGGAGGAACTGAGAAACAGGGTGAGAGTTGGAGCACTTTTCCCGCGGCAGCATGGCGCGGAGAGCGCTTTCGGGGGCGGACATCGTCAGGATGTCAGAGTCTTTGGGCGAGTCCAGGCTCTCCTGGCTTGAGGCGTGCCTGCCCCTATTGAAAACGCCGTCATCTACATCTACATCTATTCTATAGCAGGGGGAGTGCGACCGGCTACGACTGCGGCCACTAACCGGTCTGGAAGACGGGCTGGCTCCGTGCTTCGGTCCGGGAGGACTGAGGCCCAGGAGCTGTGGGGCCTCGGGTAGCTTGTCCGGGGACACTGGCCCCGGCAGGGCAGCCTGGTTGGGGGCAGAGCGTGGCCTAGACCTCTCTTTCTGACCTCTGGGACCCACAGCATATGGAGTGGGGCCCGGGCTTGGAGATCTGACTGCTTCTCTAGTGCCTCTGCTAGGCTGGCATCCAGGAGCTTTGCCCTGGCCATTCTCATTGAGATTATTAACCCTCATCTGACGGAGCAGCGGGTTGATCCCTTGCACCTGAGCCATGTCCCTTGGCTCCTGGGGGTCCACAGAGATGTGGATGTTGGGGAGGATGGGGGACAGGAGCGGGACACCGCTGGTGGGGGATCTTTTAGTGGGAGAGCCCTGGGGAAAAGGGGACGCTGGTGGTTGGTTGAAGTACTTGTGATGCCGTAATGGGTTACCATGGTGAGGCTGCTGCTTCAAGCCCTGAAAGTCAAGAGTCAGACGAGGGTTAGCCAGCCACACACACACGCGCACGCACGTCCAAAGCATTATGATTTCAATATAACCTCACTATTTTCAGGAACCTTGGACGTAATAGGAACATTATCCTAGTGAAATATATCCCTTAATAAGTGTTATTACCTGCTGCAAGAAAACAAAAACAATCACATCAACAAACTAACCACAGAACAACAGGTGAGCATAAGACCATTTTAGAACAAGCTAGTTATCATAGTTACTCTAGCCTACACTAAATGTACACCAGGTAAGTAATTTCCCCAATGGGCAGGCCACAATATCTTTTAATTTAACAGTGAAGATCCGTGAGGGCAAACATGTTGTCAATCCTAATATGCAAATCCGCATGTGAACCCTCAGGGCAATCAAGGTATTCAATGAATACCCCAAAACTAAACAATAACACAACAGAGCTACTGAAAGTGAGAACTTTTAGTAAGAAGCAGACTGTTCTCTGACACTATCTGTGTTTAAAAAAAAAAAAGCTACATTACATGAAGGAAAATGGGGTGAAAATGAACCAACCATATGTGTAGGAGCCAAATCCCTCCTATTTTTACACTTAATTGCATTTCATAATTGGATTTTGGGTTTGTATATGTGGGTGTGGTTTGTTACTGTTTTGTGAGAGTGTGCCCTCTACAGGCTACTATAAAGGAAGTGTCCTTGGGCCAATGGAGGGGGCCTGGCTGGGAGAGCACACCGTTTAGACCTTGTCCTGCTTAAATTAACATGTTGCTTTTCAATATATATAAAACTGGAAAATAGAACAATACATGAAATAAATGTGATCAATTACTTCAATTTCTTGTGGATGGTCTTGTTGTTTAAGTATAAGTACAAGCGTCAAATATACCCAGTCGGCCCATGAGTGACTACCTTGGAAGTGGAACGCAGATATGGTCACTACAATATGTTTTCTTGTCATAGTTACTAGGCAGAATATACTGAACAGCAACTATGTTACTAGTATCTGAGCAACGCGGAGCATTCAATACACGTATTTATTAATACTAGGGCTGCACGATTAAACGCATCGCAATCAAGGTTAATATTTCCGTGTTCGGGCAGATAGACAACTCTGTGTTTTCCTCGTCGACCCAGAACATTGAATTATTTTGAAAATGGATGCATACTAGCATGCAGAGGCTGATTTGATGCAAAAGAAAAATTCTTGTTTGGTGTTATTTTGTGATCAGCGACGTCGCAGAAAGCAAGGCTACTGGGTAAAACATGATTGGACGGCCCGTCAAAGTTACGACCGCTATGTCCGTGGCACCATGCAAAAAATGTAATAAAACATAATAGCCTGGCTTCAAATGGCTGTGTTCACAGCAATAATCAAATACCTGTTTTACTTGAGCGATCCAAAGTCCAAAAGGGGCGAGGTTAGGAAAACAGGAAAAAAAAAAGTTTATCTGCACATAAGGGCGTTATGTCTCTGGTGAAGCCAAAATACAGGTTGGAGCATTTGTTATTGTTGTTATTTGTCCCATTGTAGTAGCCTATAGATTGGGCTGGCAGAAAAGCCTTAGATTTTGTATTTTGCATAAATGTAAGATATATCATTTTGGGACTTTATTTAATTCCATTGAATTTCTTAAAATAGTCTACATATTTCTTTAGGCATATTACTTATGTTTTGTTTTTTCTTTGCTAATTGGCTAAGTAGTTTGATATGACCTTCTTCCACAACATGTCACACTAGGCCACCAGCATCAATACATTATTTGCTTAAGAAATACATTAGGTACTCCTCTAGCCTATATAATTAACCTAGTGAAACCATAATGATGTTGCAAGCTTCAGTTTGACTTTGACTTTGTCATGAGAATCAGTCTGGAGAGGCTTCAAATAATGGCATAATGTGACCAACTTACCATTCAGTGTAGTACTAATAGCTACGGGTGTTATTTAGGTGTGACAGCAAAAGCTAACAACAATGACAGGCAGATGGTTCATCGAATCAACTTCTGTGTTTTTTTTTTTTTTTATTCAAAACCGTTTTGATGGACGGTTTCCCAGATGGACTTGTGTTTATAAATCCATGTGGCATGTCAGGTTACAATATTGTATATTTACATAAAGTATTTAATACTATAGTACAGAGCACTTTTAAGCTTTGATAACAAAAGGATACAGAATTATGAGAGCTGCTTACTATATCTATATATATATATATATATATATATATATATTTGCCAAACTAATCGCAATTATACTTTTTGATAAATTCATGCAGCCCTATTTAATACCTTCCACGTTCCAAGTGAATAGAGGCATATTTGACACGACCATTTTTATTAGCCAATAACAGTTTGATATGGGATGGAGGTGGGACTTTCTGTAAGAATTTCAACATCATTTGACTCATGCTGACTGTGTCTGTGTGAATGCTTGTGACCTCTGTGACTACTGTAGCTTTACTGTTCGGGCTTCCCGCAAAACAAGTTGAGCTAAGTAGCAGAGGATCGAGTAAACTAGCTAAAGGCCTGCATGCTACTATCTATACAGTAAGTGAGAAGGAAAACATTTGGCCACTGTAAATGTGATCTACTGTAGTAGGGCCTATAGTACCATGGGACACAAAGAGAAAATAACAAAGAGAAAACATTTGAAACGATTGATTATATTTCAGGAGAGGTATCTTTAAGCCAAGATGAAAGCGGCGCCGGCAAGTACCGGTACCGTGCGGAGACAATATTAATCTTTTTGTCAGCATTGCATTTTGGGGGAGGAATTTGAGCGGTAAGAGGTACTGTAATTCTGACCATCGTGATGACCTTGACGCTGACACAATACACACGGTACGGTAGCCTACATTGACGATGGATCAACCTCTTCTCTTCAGAGTTCCGTTCCCATGGCAACACTAAACAAATTGTTTGGTAGTGGCAGTCGAACAATGTGCCTGAAACGGATTGCAGAGTTTTTACCTACACTTGAACGCTGTCTTGTCACCTACAAAGATACAAGGCCGAGACGCCACGGCGTCGCGCACCAGGAATTGGAGCGCACAGACGCACGGATGGGCATGAATGGGCATGAATGGGCATTGCCATAGCTGCACTGTCCATAAGTCTTTCATAAGACATTAAGCTGAGGTAGAGGTTAAGGGTGTATATGTGAGGTTAGCATAGTAATCTATGCCTATAGGTTCTTCTATAGGACTCTAGTTCTATAGGACTCCGCTCCTTGCGCTGAGAAGTTACGAGTGTTTTAACTTTTAAGTGTGTCAAAAAAAAAACACAAAAAAACACAAAAAAACTCATGCCAGGTGCGCTGTACCATAGGAAAACAATGGTTTTGCTGTGGACGCGTTTCTAGCGGCGCGTCTGTGTGATCGGGGCCATAGGCAACTTTTGAGTTGCTGTGGTGACACTGGAGGCCCAGTGTCGTGGGTCACGGTTCGCTACTGCTCTACTACTACTACTTACATATCTGGCCATCATAGCCACTTTAACACTAGAATAGTATTTTCTATGGAGGCAAGATACCCACTATACATAGTTTCATTCATACCAGGGGATTCAACAAGCTAGCATAAGACAGCAAAGTGTAATGCGAGATGGGCAGTGTCCCTGCCTGTGCATTTACCAGCTCTGTGTGGTGGGGAGTCACACTTTAGACAGCATCCATACAACCTTTAATGGCACTATAGCCATTGTACTGCTACCGCTACAAAACGTTCAGGTGGCAACATGGCCCAACCACAGTACCTCCTTGGCCCAGGCAGGCTTGTCGTTGGGGTTGACGGGGTCTTTGTAGTGGTAATGCATCTTGTCCACTGGCCGGCCTTCCTGCTGCTGTAGAAGCTGCAGAGACGCCAGGTAGCTCCTCTCGATCTGGAGCTGCCTCTGGAGTCTCTCTGCCTGCCGCTGCTCCTCAAACTGCTTACGCTTGTACTCCTGCGGGGAGCAGGGACACAGGGAGACAGACAGGGAAAGGGAGAGGGGGAGGTGGTGTGTAGTAGGGAGGGAGAGAGAGAGAGAGAGCAGGAAGAGGAGGAGGATGAGAGGGACAAGCGGCGAGAGATCATGCTAAACAACGCTTGCATTAGAGCTGGGAGAAAAAGCTCCCGCTAATAATGAATGGGGACCAGATGGGTGGGGTTTACTTGATCAGAACTATTTTAACAGTGTCTAATGACACTAGAATATAATTCAATATTCTTTATGTTGTATGCTTTGTACAAATATCCCATAATCAGACAATAATATTTGACCCAGCACTTTCAATGAATGCCATAGTTTACATACAGTAGTTAGGGGTCCACAATATATTGATCACTTTGTGCAATATCATATCGAACATATTACAGAAAGTATTCAATATGTTGTTTTGTGGAAAGATGCGTCTGTCGGCTGTGTGGCTGTTTGATTTAACAGAAAAGGAGGATATGTGTCTTGTGTGGTCAGTGACGGCTCCTGCTCCAAAAATTTGGGAGGGCAATTGTTTTGGTGACCCATTCAATAGCCTAGATAAATTAA
>JAODUK010049088.1:9110-19374 GCA_027564635.1 Typhlichthys eigenmanni
TTTAAAAAAAAGAAAAACTGCCTGGTTGCTTTTGCCCCCCCCCCCCCCACACTTATAACATGATGAGTGTCTCTCTAACTATACATTTTGATTTCTCATTGTATGGTAGGGGTACACCAATTCCAACAGACACTGTACAAATATTTGTGTTGAAAAACCTTTACATGTTAAGACATAAAACTATGGTTCTGATAATCCTCAACACTGTCATTGCTTTAAAAATGGGTTTGGTGTTGGCCAATAACTGCTCTTAAGAAAATAGACTAGCGGTTCGCTGGAGAGCCATCGCCTAGGTTCACGCTGGTGTGTTTCTCTGTCTCTCTCGCTCTCCAAAGGGTTACAAAACATTTTCTCCTGAATGGTAATCGCTCCTTAGAAAAAGTACGGTCACAGGAGACAAGCTTCCTCCGTGCCCATTCCTGCTGTCAAAATAACATCACTGTCAGTCGTAGCAAATGACGCAGAGCGTGACGCCAACTGCCAGATGCTCCGACGTAACGCCACCAAAACAGGAACTGTTTATAAAGATCTCTCTGAGCTCTCAGAGTCCTACCCAGAGCTACCTTGTCAGCATATTTCCGAAGTCTTGGACGCTGACAGTCGTGTTTTGGGAATGTTGATGTTGTCTGTGCTGCTGCTGCTGTTGTTGTTGTGGTGGCTGTTGCTGTGTTTGTGGTTGATGCTGGATATATCCTACAGCACTTGGCTGTGGCATAGTAGTGGTGTGTAAAAATGCTGGCGTGGAGCCGCTGTGTAGAAGTCCTTGAGTCTGCATCTATGGACGCGGGAACAATGAATACGCATGAGGAAGTCACAGAAGTGGAAAGGATGTTTGTGTGAATCATGTAGCAAGAGAATACTAGCGTTATATTCACTGTAAAAAGAAATATGGTAAAAAAAAACTTTCCCTAGAAATCGTTTTTTTTTTACAGTGTAATGCTGCTCAATTATGGAAAACATTATCATGATTATTTTGGTCAATATTGAAGTCACAATTAATGCTAAAAAATATAGATAGATAAATATAGAAATGAAAACAAAAAACAAAAGCTAGTGTTCAAAATCAAACAGTTTTCTTTGTGCCTCTGATTTTTGATACTAGCAAAAAATGTTGACACTGTCTTAATTCTGACATTCAGAATTGTTATTGCTGATTGTTATTCTGAAAATAGCTTGAAATTGTTATACACATTTTAATGTAGGCCTACAACACTGGCATCTATGCATGCCTTGTATTCCTCCATGTTTGGAGTTGAAAAATGGAATTGAATTGAACCTTAACCTTGCGCAATAAGATTGAAGTGAAGGAACTACTTAAAGGTATTTTCAGCTATTGCTAGCTAAATGTAAGCTAATACACTTTTTGTCAAATTCAACAAACATCTCCTAGCATTTCTCTAGCTTACCGTTCTTTGTGCGTGTTGAAAAAATAATTATATACTTCTACGCAGCCCTGGCTCCGTAAATAGGAACATAAACAAAGTGGCGAACACCGCACGTATCAAGCACTATGCTTTGCTCTATAATGCATTTCCATGTGTGATGCAGGGTCGCGAGGGCCGCGGTGCAATACTGTTTTGATTTGAGCTCGCAGTTAGCAAGAATGATTGACCATGCCTTTAAAAGGCAAACTTACAGTAGGACATTCACTGAATAAAATACTCTGCAGTACCTGAAAGAACTGCTGCGGCTGCTGTATCTGGAGGGATTGCTGGGAAGCGGTCTGGGCGTGGTACGTAGGCTGCGGCTGGTGTGTGATGAAGCTGTTGTGTGGGATCATAATGGGGGAGGTGAAGACAGGCGACGGGACCAGAACGGCGTTGCAGTTGACTTGCTGCATGGTGAAGGAAGGGCCAATCACCTGCTGCTCCAAAGTGTATCTGTACGGATGGATATACATGTCACACACACACCCACATACCAATGCAGACAATCATCGTCTGATGGTTTGCCATGGCGCGGTTTGTAGATTAGGCATGGATTTCCACTAGGACGTGATCTTCAATGCCACATTTCAGTATGTCAACAGTAGGTAAAGCATGTGTTTGGTGTAGGCTAGGCTAACTGGATTTCATATGAAACCCAAACTATCAAATTTGTGCATCACACAAAAGAAATGCCGGAGCTGAACATTGAAATCTATCGTACTTGGTTTGATGGATGCCTGTGTTGCACTGAGAAGGCTGAGAGGTGACGTTGCTGTTAGATACCAGGGTCTGCACTGGCTGATTGAGAAGCATGCTAGGGAAAGAAGAAAGCTGGTTTTTCTTTACTGTTCAACGATGGCAATATGACCTGCGCACTCTCAAAGATGTACCTAAAATGGTACTAATGCTAGTCACTTAAGCTGTACCCTATTATCGCTCATAGTCAGTCATACCCTTGTTGAAAAGAATTCTTCAACATACATGTTGTAATAGAAATGTAGGCTTCTTTGTTCAAGGCAAGAACTACTGAGGCATGCAATTCAGTATATTCACAGTATACAGTACACAATTAACAGTTATATAATAATATTTCTTCAGAATCACAATGCGAAACAGCAAAACGTGTCAATAGTTAGTCTACCAATAAATACTGTGATTATACTATTTCAGATGATAAACAATTACAACACAAAGACAAGATTCAATTTAGTTAAATTTATGCTGCTATTATTGTGCATGTGCGAGCAAAGATTTCTGGTCTTGTAAAACCAAAAACCAAAACCAAAAAGTAGTAATCAAGAGACATAGGTCCTCACCGCAGCTGTCCGTCTTGGCCGTATTTGTCTATATGTCTTTGGTTGGCGTCCTGTAGAGGCCTTGTGTTGGTCTGAGAGAACATCATGGGGTTGCTGTAGAAGGGCATTGTCAGACTGGCGCTGGTCTGTACTGGCAGGCTGACTGACTGCCCAGTCTGCAAAAGCCTATGCTGGACCTATAGCAACAAAAGAAATGCCACATACAGTATATACCCAATATACAGTAGAAGTACTGTTGTTAAATTACTTAACGATAAGGGTAATTACGGTAAGTCATTCTGAAGAAAGCTTGTTGATATTTGACCTCAGTTAAAACAAAAATCTTCCTTCAAAACCATAGTGTGCTCCCTTATTAGCACCACCCTGCGCATTGGAAAAGCATTGCGAATGCTAGGATACTGTTTTGTCCGGTCTGCACCACTTTGTTTATCTTACTATTTATGGAGCCAGGGCGGTGTAGAAACACCATATTACTTTTTCAGCATGCGCAGAGAATGGTGAACTAGCGGAACGCAAAGCGATATTTGGTGAGTATGAATAAAAGTGCGTTAGCTTACAAAGGCTTACTATACCTTTGGCATTATCTATCACATACGTGATGTATACAAAATGTAGCTTTTCCTAGATCTTCCAGTAAAACAAAATGTCACAGAGCGATGTCGCTGTGTTCACTTACCTGCGGAGACGGCGTGCCGTGCTCTCTCATCGCAGAGTGAGGAGATGAGCTGTGGGCACCGCACACTTGTTTCACGTGGCCTGATATCTGCATGATCACTCCTGACTGGTTCTGCTGGGCCGGCCTGCCTGGACCCTGCTGCTGCTGCACTGGGCCAAAGTCGCTGTGGATCGGCTGCTGTAACAACATCTGACACGCAAGCACACATTTATCCTGATAGCGAGCAAGACATGCCCTGGCTGGTTCATGAAAACATCAGCAAATCATTGGCTACGTTTTCATGCACACAAAATGTGGGGTTTTGCCCTTATTCCAAAAATGTCAATATTCCTACTATATTACATGTCTACTTAAAATGAATAGTCCTCTAACATGTCCTTTGACATGCAGCTATACATACTGTATTCAAATTGACGTCCTATAGCTACGCCCTTTAAATAACTTATTTGCCCTACAGTGGAAATACAATAAATCAAATGGCTGCAGCAGCTTCTGCTATTTTTGCTTATTTGCAACAAAATAGGATATTAAGTTTGCCGCACATTTCTTACCATAAACAGGTAACAGACCCAATGCTGTAAAATGCAGTAAAAACCCTACTTGAGACTCATTCCAAATCTGCTTTATGCATGCTCCTAAAACCCGAATAACATCGGCCTATAACCACATGCCATAATCGGAAAAGGCCAAATTCTGAAAAAGGCCAAATTCGGAATATCTAAATGGAATATTCAGTTTACATGCCAACTATTACATTCAGAATATTGACACAATTGGAATACTAGTTGAATACCAGTGTGCATGTAAACATAGTCATTGTTAGCCTAGGTGATTATTAGACGCTTGATGTGGTGGTGCTGGTTAACCGACTGTCCTTGACAGAGGTGAAAGTTCACTGATCTCTCTACTCTAGCGAGCCTGAGTGAAGTTGCCAGGCTTGAACTACACTAAGCCTTCCCGCCTTTGCCACAGCCTCTCAGAAAAGGCAAATGTAAACATTCACCTTGGTCACCAGTTGTTTGCAGTGCAAACCCATTTATCATTTGTATATTTACAAATTAGATTTAGATTTAAGAAACACCCGGCGACGGCGTGTCGCCGCGCTACCTGGAGGTTGGCCAGCTGGAGCTTCTCCTTGATGTCGTGCAGCTCCTGTTGTTGTGTCTTTATGTCCGCCTGCAGGATGCGGGTCCTCTCCTCCAGCTGCTCCTTCAGCTGGTTCATCACACCAAGCTGTGGCTGCTGCTGTGGCTGCTGCTGTGGCTGCTGCTGTGGCTGGTGCTAAGACCACATGAGAACGGCATCATCATCATCATCATCATCATCATCATCATCATCATCATCATCATCATCGTCACACTTTCTCCTCTGCTGCTGCTTAAAGGAAAGGCCCTGACCATGGCATTTCTCCAGATGTGCTGGGATGGCATACAGTCAGGTGGAGCTAAAGACACGCAGGAGAGTCAGGGATGTGTCGAGCGAGGTCTGTGCACGGCCACACAGTCCTGAGAACTAAGTGTAATCTGTCGCTGTAATGTAAAACACCCATGTGGGTTTACACTGGAAAAGGGAAGCAAGTTACCATTACGCTACAAGTCGGGAAGCGCCAGTGTGTCCCTCTGAATTATTGTGTCAATCAGTGTGTCCAAATTCATGAGAATTCATAAATTAGGACAAAAGAAAACCAACGGTTTTCCTCTTTGACGAGTCGAGTTTGCAAACAAGTATATTTTGAACTGGGAATATCGGTAGCTTGTTGAAACCCCCTTGTTGTCCCCTATGCTGCCTCCGCTCACATCCCATATAAGTGTATTCATTAAGTTCTTATTATAATGGTCATGGTCACGGTCATTGAAGAGAGAAAACGCTCAACTTTAAGGTCAATTCTGTTCTATGAGGAAATACATTCTAATCACAGTTAACTTAAATGCGTTTAGCTCTTGAGTTCTAAGAGAAGCTGTGATTTGATTATTAAATGAATAATCATTGTTTCTATTGCCTAGCATCCACAGTCTCTATATAGCACTTGGTTTCAAACAAAAGACTATAATATATAATAATAAATAATAAACTATAATAATATATCATTTACATGTACCTACCTATGAGTGTTTAAGAGAGGAACTCAGCCTACACGCTGCTGTGTTTACAGACATACAGGTTACCCATTGTAACTCTTTCCTGCTCAACCGAAGAAGACAATGTAATTAATATTTGCCCGTTGGGGGTGAAACCCTTTATTTCCTTTGTATTTTTTCCTGCTATTTTCCTGTAACTCACTATAAATACTACCTTTGTTCCTCAGAGATGTAGTGGAACTCATACGTGAGTCAAAACGTCAATACTGTATTTTCTTAATAAAGCTAGTTTCCAGATTCATCACCATCCGACGTAGGACTGGTCTTAGTTTACCGTGGTACAATATACCATCAGTTCACACACAGGGTGTCCCTGTCCCTGTTACTGGGACAGGTCAATATTCATGAAAGGCAGCTGTCATCATTGTATGTCAACAGTAGAAACGAAGGTGGCAGCAAGAGGAGAAGGCAAGAGAAGAACACCAACCATTACGGAGTGCTTGCTGCTGGCAGGAGAGACAGGGAGGCTCAGTTGAGGAAGGATGTCAAAAGAATTTTGTCTTTGTACCAAAGTCTGAGGGGAAAAACACAATCAATGTTAACTACATTCAATACAACTCCATGATGTGACATGCTGTACATTAAAGTGCTTAAGAAGATTTTCTACCACTAGATGTCACACTAGAGCACCAGCATCTCAGACCAAACTAATTATTCTTGGGCCATACACTAGCGACCATTATGTTCTTCAGTAGCAGGAAGGCCGGGGTGAATTTGTGGCAGACAGACCTTTGCATTGCTAGGTTGGAGTCTGGTCACAGCTTTCTCCGGAGCAATGGATGTAGATTGCCATGACGGTGTGCAAGCCTCCGAGCAGCAGTTAGCTGCAAGACAACAAGCAGTTCACTTATTAACATAACGGTACTAAATCTAAGAAACAATAGCACAGCGTAACCGGGGGGCATGGTTATATATATATTTGTTCTTTGTTCTCTTCCAATTCCCTTATAACAAGCCTTTTTTATTAAATACAAATTGTAGCTGAGTGTCTGTCGGCTATTTATATTTTCAACAAGCCTACTATACTGTATGTTCTGTGCAATTTAAACTCCTTTGTCCCACATTCCACACAAAATACATCCAGCCTGTGTTGTTACATTTACATTTACTGACACTTTTACTGACTCTTTTATCCAAGGAAAAAAAGCACCTTGAGCACAATGCTTGCAATATCGCTTTTGAAAATGCCTTAAATTTGAAAGTGCCATAAATGTAACAGTGCCCCTGCAAAATAAGGAAAAAATCTTAATCTTTTTATTCAAAAAATAGCAAATAATTCACTTAATTTGTGTGTCACAACTTTAACTGAAACAAAATTCACATCTGTGCTGGTTGTGTAACACGTTGAGTCACCACCTCTCACATTGTGTATGAATGTGAACTATAACGCAGGAAGGCACATAGTCAGTATAAAGACTACCGCCACAGTGTAATAGCAGGCATCAGAACAGTAATGGCTGTGGTTAAAGTGTCATCGAGAGCGGGTGGCAGAGCAAAGACAAAGGTCAAATGGGCCAGTCATAACGGTATAATATGTATATTGTTCAGAGGGGAAAAAGAATTCTCCCTAGAATGCATATTTATTAAATCGGAGTTAACTTCTCCAGAACGCTTTACTGACAACACCATTTTATCATCGATGTACAGTATCACCCACATAGGGAGGTTAGTACATCAATGGGTAGGTGCTGCTCCACTAACAGCACTCAACAGAACGTGGTGTGGGTCAGCCCTCAAACAATCAATAATTCAGCTACAGTATATAGAGTGGAGGAACGCAAATCAATCATACACACATATACTGTTGGGTTGGGTCTACAGTATATATTATGTTTGTAAGTAATTAGTCTGCCTACCTTCTAGTGACTGCTGATGTCCTCTTTTCTCATATAATGCTTTACTTATAATTTCAGGGATTATATGTGGGCCGCTAAAGTCACTTTTCTTTTCTATGCGGCTACTGTAGCCAAATGTATACCCACTGTGGGATGCTTTGGATGAAAGCGCCCACTAAATGACTCCGGTATAAAATCAAGTGTAAATATCACACTGGCTTATATAAAAAAGAATGGTCAGCAGTTTTTAATTGGTTCATCTATTCCTGACCGTTTACTGTCTCAGGCATATCTTGAGCAGATTTGACCTGATATGGATGGAGTTACCACCAGGTTGGAGCGGAGGATGACTCACATGCGGAGTCTGACAGCGCTGTGTGGGGGGACCTCCGGGAGCTGTGGGAGGATACAGAGCGCGCACCGTTCTTTCTTTCCCTGGGAGGGTCCAGTGTGGAGCACATGTCCAAGTACAGCTCTTGGGCCTAGCGGACAGAGCAACCATGGTTTGGTAACAGGCCTGCATCTAGCAATGTGATTGGTCAAATGTGGGTCAAGTCAACATCACACGGGGGGCCCTCCTCTATGTGCAAAAAGGTGTGTTCCTTGTGTTTAACTCCTCTTGTCTTCTAGTACATACTGTGACTTCCATTCAAATCTGATTTAGATTTACTACTGCAGTTGAAACGTTATCACGTACTGTAGCCTGATCCAACATGCAAGACACACAAGTACATTCTTCAAACTAAAACATTTAGCTTCATAATGCAGAAAGATGGTTAGTGTGGCGAGTGGCAACAATCTAATGTAAGAGCAAAGGAACCTGACATATTCTTCCCAATATTAATATCGACCAATGGGATCCATCTATATACAGCACACTGTAGCTTCCTCAAGCTAATGCAAAGGCAGGTGTTTTTTGAAATTAAGTGAATTCTTTTAATTGGTTCTAACCACAACAGCAGCACTTACAAACGTGTAACTCTAAATTATTGTTTGTAATTAGTATTTCTTATTTTCTTGGAAATATTTACTACAATTATATCTTAATCCTTTTAAAAAGAAATACATTTCACACCCCTTTGTACGTTAAATAACTACAGAATACATGTGAATAACGTGCTAATGCATGTGTGCGGTTTGTCCTGTGTATTCTTTAAAGTGTATTGGGACCATGTTGCATGGTGATTGTGCACTTTAAATGCAAATTAATTGATTTATTGATTGGTTGATTGATTTAACTGGTACATATACCTTCACAGAGGAGGTGCCTATCTCAGGTGAAGACATTTCCTCAAGCCCAATCACTCTCCTCCTCTCAGCTCGTACCTCAGCATAGCTGGATGGTAAAGGCATGAAGAACAGTGAATGGTGTAAGTGAAGCTACTGCCTCACTATGTTTCAACATGACACATTTATAATTCACATTCCAGAAGACAACTGCATTCGTCCTATTACAAAGATATCTTATCTTAATACCTTAAGGGACATATTTTAATTATCTAAGCACGGTTTAAAGCGCAAGGCGCACACTGCATTTAGGGGGTGTCTAAATCCCATTTTACTATTTTAACAGCAGATAAACAGTCGGTACGCCATGGTTCAAAAGGGTTGGACTTACTCTCTTCATTTTTCTTGTCACACCTAAACCACTCCCACAGCTAACTGAGATTATTTCACATCAATGTTTTTCTGTAGAGATAATATACTGTACTGTGCACTGCAGTCTGGCATTTAACATGTGTTATATTGTAAGCAGTTAAGGCGCAACTACCGTAATAGTATCTCTAAATTGGTTTCCTAATAAGTTATATCATCTTATATCAAGAAAGAGAACATTCAAAATGTATGAAACACCAAATTTCTTTCAGCACTATTCACTTTATATTTCCTGCAAATTAAGACACTGAATTCTGAGTACATTTAAAAGATAGCAAGAAGCCTGTGCTTGGGCCAAAATATGTCTAGCATTAGCTCTTACCAGCACGGCAGCAGTGGTGATAAACGTCTTATTAGCATTGGATGTCCCAGACTTGTATAAACAACCACCCCAACAATAGATAGGTTTGAAAGCGATGAAACAATGCAATGGTCTTACCTGACTACTGTGTGCGTGCAGACAATAAACTCTGGCTTGGAGTTCCATTGGTGGTATGTGATGTAGTAGTGAGTCTGCAACCAAATCCACTGCTGACCTTTTGTCAAGAAGCGATAGTAGCAGGATTTACCCTTTCCAAACTGCATCACTAAGAGGATATTACAGAAAGACATTTGTAAATTCTGTGTTCAGGTGTGCAAATCTGTAAAGATGAACTGCAATAGCATCAAATGTAGCGTGCAATCTGAACAAGCAAAAATAAAATGGGTTGAGACCCCTAGTCATGAAATTAATTAGGTTGGAGCACATTATGCTTATATCAGCTTTTTATAATTAATGAATTAATTTATTAATTAATTTATTAATTTATTTATATACACTTAATATTTAAAAATGTTAAGAGAAACCTCTTAAAGTGTAACTGCACCTTAAAATGTGTTTTTTGAGCTGTAAACAAAGTATTATGATTGATCTGTGATGACACACATCAATGCTGGTGTTAATATTGACAAAAATCCCGTTTTTATCAATTTTATGGGCTGAAAACCGAACTACACTATATCCATCAATAATCACCCCCTGACCTGGCTGGTACTCATTACCAGTGATGGGCAAGCTACATTGAAAATGTAGTGAGCTAAGCTACCAGTTACTCTACGTTAAATTAAGCTAAACTACACTGAAACTACCTCAAAAGAATTGTAGCAAACTAAGCTACATGTAACACGGCAAAAGTAGTTCACTACATTTAAGCTATTTTTTTTCCTAAATTTTATT
>JAODUK010049099.1:0-19374 GCA_027564635.1 Typhlichthys eigenmanni
TTTTGCAAAAGGCAGATAAGAAATATCTAAATAATATTTATTCAATGTTTCACAAAAGGCCAAATAATTTTAGAGCATGTCCCCCTTTATGGTCTCATGTTGTCATCTACTGGTGGAATTGTGCAATTCAATGCAATTCATTTATACTTTTTTGAAGGGAAAAAACACTCTTACTGCAGTATCTCCAATGGCTTAGCGGTTTATCAACTCTGTCACAACTTTGAAGGTTGTGAGTTCAAAGCTTTCTTGTGGAGCCAGCCTGGATACTGCCTGTTTTTCTGTGACATCTCTTTGCTGCTATGACATCTTAACATTTCTTCCCCAAGGGTCCTCAACTATGGGCCGTGCTTGGACCCCGATCATTACCGCTTGCGGATATATTCATATTTATATCTATATATTGCTTAGTTATCCATTTTATCTTGATTGCATTGATGCTGTTGGTCACAGAGCTGCTAAACAAAATGTCATTGTATGTTTACAACGACAAATAGGGCTGAGATGGTCATGCATTATATTTAGATGCCAAGCAGTGCACCGTTCATCTCGGGTTATTGTAACAGACTGCACGGTTACTGATCATCCACCACAGACCGCCTGCGACACAACAGGAAGTTAACAGAAGCAGGAAGTGAACTCACTCGATGCTTTCTGGAGTTCCTGTCAGGGAGCACGGTCTCTCCATGAGCCCTCCGCTGTCTATACACACACACACACAATGAGAAGGTAACAGGACCTGCGTTAACATACATGTACATTTAACAATAAGACAGACAGAGAGAGAGACAGTGAGACAGACAGACAGACAGACAATCAGACACACCTGCAGCAATCTGGATCTTACAGCCAGATTCCAGCTGGATCCTTGTGATCTGCTCCCCTCCTCTACCAATGACTGGGGGGGGGGGGGGGGTAAGATGATTAGAGCAGCAGCAGGTAGGGTACAATCTAGAGGTCAGATGTCATACTCACTGAAGCCCACCATCCGGTCAGGGACCTTGTAGTCCTCTGTCATTACCCTGCACACAATCACACACACACACGTCAAGCTATGCACTCTGGTGTCTCTGGTCTCGTGTGTGTGTGTGAGTGCGTACGCAACAACAAACAGACCAGCAGGCTCTTACCTCTGATGTCCCATGACAGCCAGCTGGTTACTCACTGGAGGACAGTGAGGAGAGGAGGAGAGAGAGAGGAGGGAGAGGGTTCATTAATGTTGCGATTGTGCTTTGATAGACATTCCTCGCTCACGCGACTGGGTGAGTGACGTCTGTCACGGTGTCACCATGCTGTCCTGGCTGACACGTGTTGCATTGTGGTTACAGCTACGGCCATAGGTGACAGGATGTGGCCATAGGTGACAGGATGTGGCCGTGTTACGGCCATAGGTGACAGGATGTGGCCATAGGTGACAGGATGTGGCTGTTACGGCCATAGGTGACAGGATGTGGCCGTGTTATGGCCATAGGTGACAGGATGTGGCATCTTCTCTGAGCAGTGAGGCTACTTGTGTGAGGAATTGAGAGATACTTCTGATCCTGCACGTGAGTTAAGTCACCATGGCGACGTACCAGGGTTACACAAAACAAACGGTAAACACAGCCTGCTAGCATCCCATCTGATTAGCTAGCTTTCAGACGGGACAATGTTCAGTGCCAAATTAGCCTGCTAGCATTTAGCATCCCATCTGATTAGCTAGGCTTCAAAGAGGACAATGTTAGCATGTAGCATCATGTCTGATTAGCTAGCCTTCAGACAGGCCATTCAGCCTGCTAGCATCACATCTGATAGCTAGCCATGAGAGTGCAGCGGCGTACCTCCGTCCTCGCCGGGCCGTTTGGGTCCAGAGTAAAACAGAGAAGCGTCCACTCCTCCTGAGGAGCTGTTCAGGTGAGACATGGGCTCTCCGCCCATTTTTGCAGCCATCTAAGAGAAAGCAAAACAGGAGAACATGGAAATAAAAGCTGTGCGAAAGCAAAATGGCAGAACATGCTAATTAAGGCGTGAGAAAAATGTTGCCGTTTGCTTATTTTAATGAATATATTATTTAGGAATATTGTTATAAATGTATCGTTAGTTGAATGAGTGTGTATACGTATAGTGATATTGAAACGGGATCAAAAAATAATTTTATTCTTGCCGTTGACGACAACTAGACACACATACACACACACACGGGGGAGGAGCTCGTTAAAGGGGTGTTGTGTGTTTCCATGTGACTGTAGACTGTACAGCCTTTTGAGACTGCAATGTGATTAAGGGCTATATAGATACAATTGACTTGACTATACATATACCCACACACACACATATACACATTTATATATAAATAAAACATAAATATAAGATGTACTGCCTTCGCTCGTCTACCGTGACGGTTGTTTGCTAGCGGTTTGGGGAGGGCCAGATGCACGTTGTGGCTATTCAACGGCTGCACCCGTTCATTGTATGAACAGAGGTCCTGCACACCACGTCAGACGTGGTTGTCCTCTTTACTAGGTGGGCTATAAACTCCCAGCATGCTACTGTCAGATAGGCCAAGTGGTACTTTTTACAGACTGGTTTGCTACGCTGCCGGGTGAGTAGAGGATGGGCTACTGTATGACTATAGTGGATAGTATATTAATTACTACTTCAGTTTAGGGATGTGCGTGATTCATCGGTTAAACGCTGCCACCATCGCTAGTTGTCACCATAAATACTAGCCATTACTAGTAGCTCCGCTCAGAGACGTCGACTCAGAGTTGAAATTTGCAGCGCATCGTCGTGCCTTATGCAATGAGCACATACTCACAACTTTTGTTTAAATGTATTTCTGTTGATGTAGACGATTACTGCACACTAAATATGTCAAACAGTTATACATTATTTAGAAATGATGGGCTGACAGAGCTATAAAACGTAATGAATGATTAAGGTTTGTGCCTGTCTACATTCTCTATAACGGGTATTTATTGAAACGATACAGCGCCCACCCCTAGTGTCGGCGTTGTTCTACATCAAAGACCATTCCACAATGCATGTGGAACTAAAGTTGAAGAGTTTGTTTCTCCGCATTTGGAGTGCCATGCACACAAACTGCGCGCAGATCACAGACGGAGTTTACCTGTCCCGCACTAGTTAAAGTAAGTAACTAGCTCATAATAAATGTTGCTTTACTGTAACGTGTGGGGGTGAGAGTGCATATACCCTCCTCCACACAGGTTCACAGTAACAATAATGGTGTTAAGTTTGTACTGTATGTGTGTGTACACGGCAAGAATGAATGGAAGTATAACGGTATAAACAGCGTAAATAAACATAATATTAAGCATGATTTAGTAGGCATAAAGCGTAGACTGCATTCAAATCAGAATAGTTCATCCTGCTCCAATGAAAGTTATTAGCATACTAAATGTACTGTCCTTCAACAGCCTACTATTCCATATGTAAATCACCTTACTGTCCTTTAACAGCCTACAGTACGATAGCTATGCCTTCATTGCAGAAATAAGCACACAATGTGGTTCAGAGTCAATGTGCATTATTTGAAAGCTACTGGTTTAGTAGCCTAGCCTACCTGCTCACACCCGGCTGCCAAATCCAGTCGGCATTCTCGTGTTCGAATAATCATCCAATTAACCCAACTGTCTTTATGTAGTCCAATCCTCTTTCCAAAAGAAAATATAAACCACATATCTAAATTAAAAAATCCAATCCAACTGCTAGCTGTAGGCTAGTTTAACTTGACAAGGGAAGCGTCTCACGGCATCTGCAGGTGTCATGCCAAAAAGGTGATCTGCTAAAAAGTGGTTTGCCCACAGCCCTATATTATAACCAATCTAATCATTTTGACCAGTATACATCTATTTAAAGTAAAAACACAACTCATAAAATGCACGTCTACATTTTTCAATCAATGTTCGGCTGAGGATACCTTTTTGGCACAACACCGCGGTATGGAGTTTACCGTAGAAGACGCAATGGGTGTGGTTACAGCGCCTTCTGCTGACACCCAGCGCTTGAGAACAGATGATAGTTATATTTTCACTCCTTTGCAACGTAATTTTATATACTTATCTTTAGATACAATCTTTAAGCCTGATTATGATCAATTTGGACAGTGTTTTGGTATTTTTAGACCAGTGGACAAGTTAAACATTTAGTTGAAACAACGGAAATTAGTCGCTCCGAACAGCCCTACATCAGTTTTACAGTCGTTCATTTGGAACACAAGTTGTAACACATTTGCACACACGTGCTGTCTGCGAGCCAGCCCCCCCCCCTCCCTGACGATAGCATCGTCCCTCACCAGGGGTGCAAACTATGGATGTCACAATACCAGAAATGTAGTAGTCGATACAAATACCAGTGAAATTCCACGGTTCTCGATACTCATTTCGATACCACGGGGCAACTTTAATACTGCCTGTACATACATGGATGCATGGTCTAATGCCCGGTGCTCATTGAAGTCTGAGGCTTTGTGTGGCCTGCATAGGGCTCCGAGGAAGTACCACCGGGACCCCCGGGACTCGGTGCCCACATGAGAGTGCTCCTAGGGCGGATCCATACACAGACCAAGATCCTGGTCGGCGCTCCGGAGCTATTGTCAAGCGCGAGGCAAAAATGCGTTGGTTAAAATGCACTGTAGTAAATTGGTACCAAAGTATTGGTTCTCGTGACATCACTAGTGCCAAAAAAATAAAATAAAAAATAAACATGAACCATAAAGGTTAGCGTTTCTCAACGTGGGCGTTAGCGCCCTCCAAGGGGCATCAGAGGTCGGTGGGGGGCTTCTCTTGGGAGGCGTTTTTTTTTTGGCGAGTTTACATCAAATATTCATAACAATACCAGATTCCACTATCATCTAGGTCTACTTAAAAAAAAAAAAAAAGGTCTGCAACCAAGGTCGGACTGGCTGGGAGAATCTGGAGATTTCCCAAACTGCCGGTCAATGTTACGACCACGTAGTAGCCTAGCCTACGGCCAAACGTGGAGAATTGTTTTTACACACATATCTCAGGCATGCAGTTTAATCTGCAGTTCTGGCTTTGAGCTTGGCATGAATACAATTTTACTATATTACAGGACTGATCCAAAATCCAACAAAGGCGGAGGTTCCCTGTCAATACCTGAAGAGTGCACTTTACAGAGCGGTTTATATGCTACGGAAGAGCAACCAAGGAATATTGAGTGCTTTTACGTATTAGTTATGGCTTTCGCTGAGCCACCGCTGTAACCTCTCTCTGTGCGTTATAAATCGGACTTGTTGTGAACTTTACATTATTCATGAATCATTAACATCTTTATAAGTCTATGAATAACAAATGTGAAAGCAGGATTATTTTGTCCAGAATGGCACAAAACCATGTCAATCAAAATCCATTCAACAATGCTGCACGTGTCCCGCGCAAAACATTCTTCTGTGGATTTTTTATTTTATTAAAATGTTTAACTTTTTGCAACACATCAGAAAAATGGTATCGATTGAATATCATAGTTATGGCTTGTACCTTCTCCAACCGATTCACATCTAATGCGTTTGTGTGAATAATAATCAATAATATTTGTTAAGTTTGTTTTCAAATAAAAGTGAAGTGAAAGTATTTAACCTACTTCGGTATCACCATTGGCTAACGTCCCAATTGTTATTTTAAACATCGGTATAGGCACAGAATTTCACAATTGTACAAGTGCATCTCTAATTTACACGGCAAGTTTGTATTAGCCTCTAAAATGGTAATGCATTTTTGACCAGTTTCTTTCAGATTCACTTCTATGAACAGTTTACACATGGAGTAGATTGAGAAAGCTACAGGTTACTATGGTCCATGAATCTGATTAGTTACCATCGAGGTTAGCGAGACAGAAGTCATTCTGATTAGCTACCTTGAAGCTAATCAGATTAACTATCTTCAAATTGATTGTTTTTCTTCGCAATCCTTTATTTTTTATCTTATGTATACGCACTTTCCAGTCAAATCAAAAAGGTACATGGTACCCTGTGGTGGCTAGGCTAGCTGCAACATGTAGCTCTGTAGACGCTAAACGCACTATGTGGTGGCTAGGCTAGTTTCAACACGTAGCTATGTAGCAGCTAAACGCACCCTGAGGTCGCTAGGCTAGCTACTACACGTAGCTCTGTAGCAGCTAAACGCACCATGTGGTGGCTAGGCTAGTTTCAACAGGTATCTATGTAGCAGCTATACGCACCCGGTGGTGGCTAGGCTAGCTACTACATGTAGCTCTGTAGCAGCTAAAAGCACTCTGTGGTGGCTAGACTAGCTACTACATTTAGCTATGTAGCAGCTAAACGCACCCTGTGGTGCCTAGGCTAGCTACTACATTTACCTATGTAGCAGCTAAACGCACCCTGTGGTGCCTAGGCTAGCTACTACATGTAGCTCTGTTGCAGCTAAAAGCACTCTGTGGCGGCTAGGCTAGCGACGAGTTACTTTCAGCCACAAAAACAAGATGGCTCACTGGCTGACAGAATATGTTTCCTCCAAAGCAAAAGTAGAGTAGAGAACCCAATGGACCCTTAGTTACAAAAACAACCAAGACATGCAGTCAGACATAAATTATTATTATTAGTTGGCAAGTAAGTTAAACACAGGTTATTCAAATTCTATTGAATGACAACATATTACACCCTCAGAACACTAATGCTGCCAGGGTTAGGGGTTCTATTCCCTGTGTAGTGCAAGGCACAACACTGCCAGGGTTAGGGGTTCTATTCCCTGTGTACAGCAAGGCACTAACCTTGTCAGGGTTAGGGGTTCTATTCCCTGCGTAGAGCAAGGCACACCCTGTTAACCATCAGATAGAAGCGGGGTTGGGAGACATCTCAGACACCTGATGACCTTTTAGAGCCGTTTTACTTGGGGAACATCCACCAGGACAGTGACCATTAGTCACACTGACACGTCCATAAACAAGCCGCAGTTTGTCTGGTGTAGCGATTTACTTCCAGCAGATGTACAGTTCTACACCAACATACAAGCTAGTTAAGTGGAACTAGTTGGTTAACCAGGGTTCAGCGTGTTTGTAGGAAGCAGACACACCCCCAAGTTGCTCTATATGGCTCTAGGAGGGTGTTGCATAACGAAGCCTACATTCTGACCAACTTCACAGTAAACACTTATACTTTGGGGGTGCGGGTGGGGGGTCACAACGAACACACAACTATTGCCAACTTAACTTCACCGTACACACAATACGCCCCGTCCCGCGGCTCGTAGAGCAGAGCTAAGCTCCTGTTAAGAAGCCATGGGTTCGAATCCCGGTGCGGACCGGACCTTGCGGTTCAGTCCAATAGGTTGACACGTGTGTGTTGTGTGCGCGCGTCACTAGTGTGTGCGTGTTCGTTAGTGTGTGTGTGCGCGACGCCACAGCTCGCGGCGTCCGTGTCCTCGTGCAGCCAAACTCTTGAAAGTAGCAACAAGTGGCGTCGTGGCCAAGTGGGAGCTAGTTAGCAGCAGCTAGCTGCTGTGCCCCTGTGTGTGTGTGTGAGTGAGAGAGAGTGTGTTCCTGACCAGCAGGTTTAACAACTCCGCGTCTCAACGGGCGGCGGGTGTAAAAGTAATTTATCTAGCCCGGTCCGGTCGGGTAAGTGTTGGCGTTTACCTGGCGGGCCCTCTGGAAGGCGTCGGCCAGGCCGTCCGCCTTCAGCCCGGGCTGGTTCCCCGCGGCCTGTCCCTGCAGCTCCGCCATCATGCTGCTGATAGCTGGTAGCCGTTAGCCTAGCTTTAGCCCCGCTAGCTCCGCTGCTTCTCAGCTGTTGGCAGCTCGCGACACAGTTTCCGCTTCCGCGTTCGTCACGTGCAGCATCTCTCTCCGGCCGCTCGAGGCTACACCGTATCCGCAATTTGTCGACGTGACGTCACTTTACACTCGTCTGCGCCCGGCCGTCGGCTGCCGTCACTCGTCTGCAGCCGCGGACTTGTGCGATCTGGACGTGGTCATGTCCCGCTAACGGGCTAACGGGCCGCAGCTGGCGGTCCGACGTGACGTCACGACGACAGATAGTGGATGCCCTCTAGCTATGGACGTTATTGTCGTAGACGCGAGAGGCGAGCTGGATGAATCATAAATTATATGACTAAGTGTAAATATCTGCATATGCTTCAGAAAACAGCTATTTTGACGGATCATGATCTGCACCCGGAAAGGCTACATTCGATTATCTTCGGCTTCATTCGCTTGTCACATGGTTCGAGCCGAAGACTTTAAACATTGGACGATGTGGTGGCCTTCGCGTTATTATCACGGTGCTGCTTCTGAATAGGCTAACTCTTTCTCGATTATTGAAAAACATGCATGTTGTCTATATGTTTATGTGAAATAATAAATAATATGATTGGTAGGTCATGTGGTTTCCACAGTTTATTATTATTAATTGTAAGTTATTATACAAATATCAGTCACAGCAGATAATCAAAGTTTATTTTGTCGACTTATTATGCAGAAATAAGAGGCGGCATAAAATAAAATAAAATATGTTAACAAACACAGGCCTACTACAGCTATTGACTCAGAATGCTATATTAATCAATATCAGTGATTTGCCCTGTCCTGTTAGATGAATTGAAGATGCCCCAACTCAAGGGCGTGTCTCGTGACTGCATCTTCTCGCCAGCCTACATACCGATGGTGTCATGCAGTTTATCACCCTAACACAGGACACGTGACCAGATTGTAGTCTTTCTTTGTGTACTAGGCAGCCAAAAGGCTCTGATGAAAAGTCAGAGTGGTCCCATATGGCTACACACACAGAGCCTGCCATTAGAACTGTGTGTGTGTGTGTGTTCCCTGTTGTTTAGCAAGCTCTTGACAAGCCTTCACTCATGTGACACACACACACACACACACACACACACACACACACACACATAGTAGTCTACTAATGACTTCCCTGAACATTGCAATGTGAGTAATCTCTTCCTCTCCCAACTCAAACCATATACTGTATATATATATATATAGGATGGACACTTGGACATTATCATAATTTAAAATACAACATAGTATTTGTATTTGATAGGGCTGTTGAAAATTGTTTATTGTTTTGTATTTTGTAGTTAAAAAATACTATAAAATTCTGAGACATTTGGTGCAGCCACTGATTGGTAGCCTGAGGTACCCAGACCCACAATGCACCTGGTGAACAGGGTCTGGACACGCTCCATTGGGGAATACACAGTCAGCCAGGCACCCATTGCACATTAATGCACCATGTCCGAGCATACACAGAAGAACGGACTGGCATATTCTGCGGATGTGAAAGATTTTCGTGGGCCTTTATCCCAACTGACAAACCTGTCAGGTCACATTCATATGATTGACAGGCATGGTAGATGAAGCCCTGATTGGTCAGAATATTTCCGAGCGTTGTTTTATAATAACTAATTTATATAGAGTATATATAGTATATATATATACTATAGACTGTCAAACAGTAGCCCGGTGTAGTCATACCCACAATGCACCTGGTGAATACGGTCTGGCCACGCTCCATTGGGAAGTGTTGCCTCCTACTGGGCGTAGACCTCTGGCTAATTTTGAAACTATTGGTCATCGTTTAACCAATCCGCATTGCTACAACTGTTTTGATTGCCTCATCTAGCTCTACCACCATTTAGAAACACGCTTGACTTCAACGTCATGTTATCACACTACCCTGATTGGTCCGTCAGCAGGGTGGCTGTGATAACGTTAACAGAGTTTCCAGACAGAAAACAGCTGACCTGAGAGCAATAGTCGAGCGAGCCAGGCTGGACAGCCACAGCAGATATTCTCACAGTGCATTTCACTCACTGATGGTGGATGTCTAGCATTACTAAGACAATAAAGCTCTCATGCTGCCTACACACTGTATAGGAATAAATACGAGTTTCTGACATGAAAATTACGGTCTCTCAAATCGTTATTCCTAGTGGGGTGACCTTCAACCTTTCAACATGGCAGAAAAGAGGAAATCATTTTTATCCATTATCTAGAGACCTTGCAACACAGAGTACAGAGCGGATATAAAGGAGTTTTTGAGTAAGTGTGCATCTGTTACAGCTTTGTCTCACACAATAAGGCTGCTTTTTAATTAAATTTCTTTTTTGTTTCAGGTTCCAAACACAGATCTTAAACATACACAGGAATTGGGGAAATAAATTAATCATGAATTCTAACGTGTGCGTTACAAAGAATAAACATTGCACTTTCATTTCAATTAGCCCCAACAACAAATCACTTGAACATGACGTACTGGTAATTCCAATTTGCTGGGGAAGTGAAGTTGGAACCTCCGACACATGAAGGCAGCTTTGCTGTATACCGACAGCCCCTCTGGAGGACCAAACCACCGTACATCAGGTGCTGTTGCTATAGTAACCTATAGCAACATAGTGTGAATCCATTATCAGATTGCATTAGATGTGCTATATGTAATGCAATCTAGTCCAGATTACAATTGAATACAGTGGTGTTGCTGTTATTCATAGACAAGAGACCCCATGTGTCCTTGCAATAGTGTGTGTGTGTGTGTGTGTGTGTGTGTGTATTTTACAGCCATTCAGCCTTCAGTTTATGGACCATTTGACTCCAATACTGTTTCACCGCCCCCTGCTGTGAACAGCCAATAACATGCATTGATACCTCCCACCCCCGAAGCCACACCGCCCCCCAGCTGACAATCAGGCCTGGCTATCCTTTAAGTTTATCATGTGTGTGTGTGTGCGTGTGTGTGTGTGCGCGTGTGTGTGTGTGTGTGAGTGTGCGTGTGTGTGTGTGCGCGTGTGGGTGTGTGTGTAGTGGGTGTGCGTGTGTGTGTGTGTGTGAGTGTGCGTGTGTGTGTGTGTGTGTGTGTGCGTGTGCGTGTGTGTGTGTGCGCGTGTGTGTGTGTGTAGTGGGTGTGCGTGTGTGTGTGTGTAGTGTGTGTGTGTGTGTGCAGTGAGTGTGTGTGTGTGTGTGTGTGTTGATTAGTGCAGGCGTCCCGGGGAGCTCGCTTTCTGCTTTTCCTCCTCTGATGTAATCCACTACCGTGGTTGCCATGGCTACCGCTAATGTAGACATCAAAATGTATCGAAAAACGATGAAACTTCCCATGTTTCCCTCTCTGCCCGTCCATGGGTATTAATAAAACATCAGATATTAAGAACCCCAGGAGCTGGCTGAACACAAGGCAGCCATGCACATTAGAGGTGTTCAGCAGGGGGTCTGTGAACACTAGGGGCCCTCTGAGGTACTGCAGGGCCAAATTATTTGATCTCAATAATATGTAAAGAAATACAGCATAATATATAATATAGCATATTATTGTAGGTTTAATAAGAAATGCAAACTTACATGACACATTATTGGGGGTCCCTCTGCTGTGTGCCAAGGGGTCCTTGGCCTGAAAAACATGGAAGACCTCTGCATTCACGCGCACGCGCACACACACACACACACACACACATAGGCAACACGGTGGCGCAGTGGATCACACTGGAGCCTCACAGCAAGAAAGTCCAGGGTTCGAACCCCTGTTGTCCTGCCCTTGCATGTTCTCTCCGTGTCTGTGTGGGGTTTCCCCCACTATCAAAAAACATGCCATGTTACCTTTCTCCAGTCAGTGCTGTTGACCAGCAACACTGCCCTTTCCATGGAGGTGGTCCCCAGGAGCTGCCCAGCCCTCCCTTGAGGGATGGGTTAAATGCAGAGAACACATTTAGCTACATGACAGTAATAAGCACCTTTACACAATGTGGTCCTATCCACCTCAGGGTTGACAGCAGCCAATATTCACTTCTATTCTATGGGAGCGAAGGAACAAATAAAACCTTCACTTCCTGTGGCAAAGCAAAATCTCATCTTCGTCAGTGTTGTTAATGATGTCTGTAAACTGCCTCACCATTGTGTGTCAAAATAACACTGCTCTAGTAAAAACTGCTGTGATCTGAGATGTGCGATGTGTGATGTGTGATCTGTGATATGTGATCCAAGATGTTCCGTGTGTGTCACAGCCTACACTGCCCACATTCCGCACGGAAAGAAATTTTCGCACCGGAAGGCGGCAGTCCATCACCTGCCCAGTTTTTCATTCGCGTATGTGTGACTTTGATGGAGATATTTCCCATGATTCACAGCGCAGCAATAACGGTTACAGTGCTTTGTTTCCGGTTAGCAACTATCTGTTATTAGCCTATATTAGCAGTGGTACAGTACCTACAGTGATTCATGTTTTGTTTGCTATATATTTTTTAACAAGTAGATAGCATTTAGAGTGCAGTCAAAGCGTCAACGACATTGTGTTACCGGTAGTATAACTATAAACCTTAGCCTATTGTTTGTGTCCTTAAAGACAAGTAGAGTAGAAGGTAGGAAGAAATACCCATTTATTTAGTTTTTCTGTGAGTCATAAATCATAAATAAAGTTAACGTGAGCATAGTTGTTGTTATGCATATTGTTTTTGCATTGGAAATCTTCCCACACCTGATGTTATGGCCTTGATTTGGTCCCCGGCATATATTTGGTCCTCTAATTGGCAGATGTAGTGGTTTTTGTAAATGCAACAGACACTTAAAATAGTTAATTGTCAAACAAGGTGTCAGATTAAATGCTAATCCACTCAAGTGTCAAAATCCTAAAAGAAAATCCATACCATTCATAGGCTATCCACTCAAGGTAACCCAGCCGAGGGCGTTTCAAATCACTGGCATAAAATGTAAAAAATACGGTGTCTGACAAGTGCCCGAATTAGTGAGTCAAAAATACATAGAAAGAAAACGTGTAACTTGTTTATATTGCTGGTACAGGCAACCATGGCACAGAACAAACCTGCTCATTGTTCCTCTCTGAGCATCGAGCGGAACAGAACAACAGTAAGTCTCTCAGGAATAAAGTGGATAGTCGATTGGCCTGGGAACATCTCGGGATCCCCCAATCAGAGTTGGATAATCTGGCTCGGGAAAGAGAAGTTTGGGGTCCCCTGTTGGAGCTGCTGCCCCCGCAACACGACTACGGATAAGCGGATGAAGATGGATGGAACCTGTTTATTTAAAGATATGATTGTACAATTCAAAAACATTTTTGAACATTTTCAAAATGTTGAACATGGGACAGCCTGTGTTACATGTGGTTACCGTTTTGCATCGGTTAAAAAAACTGTAATGTGCCTTAAGCAACATACAATAACATGAGTAAAAAAATATGTAGGCCTAAATATTATATTCGTAAAATAATAAATAATATAAAGTAAAATAATATTAATTTTATAATGTCTGTTCAACCTTACACGCACACGTGCACACACGCACACACGCACGTGCACACACACACACACACACATACACCTGTGCTGAGTCTTTGTTTTCATCTCATGGAGACAAGAAAAGATAATTTCTTTGTTTTTGTCTGTGAAAGTAAATCCTTTCTGTTACCTGACATGAAAAGACCCTGAAACCGTCTCACACATCTGTCTGCTTCAGACAGACATTGAAAAAACTATTAATTCTGTCACCAACATTTAAATCAGCATATTAATAGACTGTGTGTGTGTGTGTGTGTTTATTTTCATTTTTTTGTTGACAGCACAAACCTTTAATAACCTAGTCATTTAATAGCCTCGTTTTGCCTCGTGTGTGTGTGTGTGTGTGTGTGCGCGCGTGCATGTGTGTGTGTCTGTGCGTGCTTGTGCACACGTGTGTGTGTGTGTGTGCGTGTGTGTGTGGAGGGAGAATTGTTATTGAAATGAGGCAGATTAATGGATGAGGTTTAGCTGTGTGAATGTGGTTGTTTCGCACTAACATCACTTTACAGATAATTATCATAATTATATTCACACATTGACACATTGAGTCAGAATCATATTATACTATAGTCATAGTATAATATGATAAACTAGTAAATAAAAGAGAACATTTACATAGACCATTACAACACCCATACTGGCACACACACACACGCACACACACACACACAAACACACACCAGCGCGCACACACCCACACACATCTGCATGTCCATCTAACATTACTCTCAGCTCAATTAGCACTTAATTAGAGGCCAATTGCTGCCATTTGATTGGACAATTAGCCAATTAGTGCTGAGAGGTTTAACAGCTGCCAAACACTCTGAGCATGCCTGAGCGCACCTTGCATGTAGCAAGCCTGTAGCCTGTAGCATGTAGACTTTAGCCTGTAGCATGTAGCCTATAGTATGTAGCATGTAGTCTGTAGCATGTAGCCTTTAGCCTGTACAGGGTCGTACATGAAATACATACAATGTATAAGCACAACAACACATGGTATAATCTAGGTATTTGACACATCTTGATTAATGTGAAGTAATTCATTCCACACAGTCAAAATCAAGCCTGGCTTAAATGATCTTAATCGGATCAAGCTATCAAGTTAGCTTGATCTAAATCTACGGAATTAGTGTATTATGACGTTTCTCCTAAAAACATCTAGATGAAGAAATATTAACAACGCTGTACACTGTGTCTGGGCATGTGTACTACAGACACAGGCTGTCAATCATGTGTGTTGACGTACAGGTGAATAAATGCATGTGAATAATAATACCTGTGTTCATAAAGAGCCTGCAGACTTCTCTCTCCTCTCCGCCTCCATGATAGCAGGTCTGGGTGCGTTGGGTTTGCAGCTCTGGGAGTCCAGGAGCAGCCTAACCTGTCATTTTGCCCTGCGCTACTCCTTCACCTCCGCAGGAAGCTCTGCATTTACCCAGCATGCCGTGGGCCAGAGTGGACCGAGCTGCACCGCAGTAGGGCCTAATGGTGGCTTACACACACACACACACACACACACACACGCACACACACGCACGCACTTGTATGTGTGTGTGTGAGTCACCATTGTGTGTGTAAGTCACCACGCACGTACGCACAGTAGGTCTTAATAACAGCTCCAATTTAGTTCCATGCAAAGAAGGTGTGTGTGTGTGTGTGTGTGTGCGTGTGCGTGCGTGTGTGTGTGTGTGTGTGTGTAAGACACAGGTACTTGTCAAACTGACATTAGTTCATTTTTACCGCTTTGACATGTATAAGGAGGTACGGTGCGTGTGTGAGAGTGAGAGAGAGAGGGAGAGGGAGAGAGAGAGAGAGAGAGAGTGAGAGAGAGTGAGGGAGAGAGAGAGAGAGAGGGAGAGAGATAGAGAGGGAGAGAGAGCGAGAGAGGGAGAGAGAGTGAGGGAGAGAGAGAGAGAGAGAGGGAGAGAGAGAGAGAGAGAGAGTGAGTGAGAGAGAGAGAGAGAGGGAGAGAGAGAGAGAACATAATGCCACATCAAGCGTTGTTGTGTGTTTGTATGAATGCATACAATATAAAGTATGTACGTGTGTGTGTGTGTGTGTTTGTGTGTGTGTGCGTTGGTCCAGGGGGAATCAATAACACACGGAAGGTTAAGATTGAGAGACATAGTAAGTTGTGTGTGTTATGTGGGTCAGGGGGCGGTATGGTGGTAGGATGACGTAATGATTGAAAAACTAAATAAAAAGGAAGGGTTTATGATTTACTGACATCATACTGGGAGTTCATGCAGGCGGTGTGGTGCTGGACCTACAGTATGGTGATGCCACTCACAAACAATGGATTCAGTTGACAGACTTAGTAAGAATGGATCCTTGCTGTCCAATTCCTCTGCTGAATCCCTCTGTCCTCCACGATAGGGTCAGCTTAGACCACCATATGGCACAGTGTTGCCTAAGCCCAAGAAGAGGCGATTAAAATAGGTCAAGTGAAGCTTTTGGTATAAGAAAGCTTTTGTCAACCTCTTAAAGCCAAGCTGAATACCTTGAAGAGGGCCAATTGGTGGGAAAGGAACACAGCATTATTCCTGCTTTTTTCCCCCACCTTTCATTGCAGTGATGAAAGAGGAATACCAGAGCTAAATTGAAAGCCCCTCTCCAACTCTCATGAAGGAAAACGTTTTTATTGTTTATTGTTGATTATGTTTTTAATAGTGGGGCAAAATTTGGCATTGTATTTTTTGTGGCATTGACATTTGGTCGGATGGTGTTTTAGCAGCCATCAGTTTACACAACAGTGACTAGGAGACAAAGATTATGTGGTTGGACCGTGGACGGCAGCTCGAGGCACACTGAACCAGGCCTAATGTCAGCTACTGATTTCTGGCCACAACATGGAAGCCACAGCACTCTGTTACCCACATGCCTATACTGTATACTTCACCCATTAAAAAAACAGACAATTAGGCAATTCATTATACTCACTAGAAATACCCTGGAATGCGTGATATTTATTTTGTGTGTAACTTTCCAGATGTATTGGCCGAGTCCTGGTCAGACTTGGGTTAGACATAACAAACCAGTAACAACTAGTTATTGTGTTCCTTACAATTAAGAAAAATCAAGGTTATTGCAGTTTGGCTTCTTCAAATGGCATCTTGGCATATTTAAAGATTGCACTGCTGTATTACAATTGTGTCTTCTTTCATTTAGGTCTTCTGTTCATTGGGTGGCCTGTCTATTCTATGTATGCACTGTGGACCAATCATCATGTCAAATTCAATTTACTCCAATTTAAATTTGGGATTGTGTTTAGTCGGTAAACAAAGGGTTAATCTTTCTTTAAGGGTGGTAAGTAACACATACATTTGGTCGTTCCTTCAAGCAGAGTGATTGTATGCCTCCTATATCAGCTCCTCAGAAAACTGTTTATTAGACCGAAAGACTATCAAATAGAATAAATAGTATTTGGGGAGAAAATTGTTAAAAAAACAAAACAACAATAAAATGTTATCAAATGGAGATGTTTGCCCCACCATAACATTTACCTCTACGTTTATATTGACTGAGAGACTGCATCACTGGTAGTGTTGATTTTGCAGCTATATTCAGTGAGCATCAGGAAGTGTTTACTTGAACAAATAGGCTGCAGCAGAGTGACACATTTTGTTTTGGGGTGTGTGTGTGTGTGTGTGTGTGTGTGTGTGTGTGTGTGTGTGTGTGTTGGTGGGGGGGTTGTTAACTTGCCAATAGGCTGGAAATATTAGGCACTGATCTTTGAACATTTCTAGTAGAAGGCAAATTTACGTATGCCTTATTTAAAAAATATGCTGAGGACATAATGAGGACAGCTAATCAAATAAAAATTGAAATACACTATAGTTTGATTTGTTTAAATAATTTGATAATAGTGTGTATGGTTAAAATATGTAAAGGCACAAAGATACATACACAAATAAATGTTCTCTAGAGTCTCCACCAATTGATCATACACATCATAAAGCCTTATGTAAATAATGTCACCAAGCCAGTTTCGGTTTTACCTGCAAAACTCAGCTGTTAGGCTTAGAGCAGGGGTGTAAACTCAGTCAGAGAGGACCGAAAATATAAACTGGGACTATGTTGAGAGCTAAACAGTCTCATAGTGCTTTCTTGTTATATTCTTTAATTACCAGCACCACAAACAAGGCAAACTGGCCACTCATCAGATATCTAACTGACACTGACCACCATCTGAAATGTGATCGCCCATTGGCGGACGGTCTTGGCAGATGCTGTTCGCAGCAGTGGTCGAGGAGCCAACACTTTTTTCTCCACTTGGATATTATTGTGTAAACCTCTGTTTTGCTTAGAAATGAATTTGCATGCTAATGTTGACACTGTACCTGTAGGCTGCTACCCTGTTGTTTTGGCTGATAAGCAGTTAACTCGCTAGTATGAGTGGTTCTCAATGTGTGTGCTGTCTCGATCCCTCCTTGAAGTTGTGATGTTAATGTCACAGCTACAGTACATTTAGAGCTGACTTCATGAAAGGCTTAAGATAAACATGTACAGGTCAGAACATTATGGCATTAGCATTATAATAAAGATAAGGAAATTAAAAATAAAATACACATTGTTGCTATGTTCAAAAATCACACAGACTAATCCTGATTTTGAACCATAACAATATGACCTAACCCTCTAAGATTGGATCTTACCCAGCTGCCCAAGTACTGTATAGATGCAAAGAAAAGCAACAACACAAGATGGCTAACAGGTGCAAAAAATAAAGCTTGGGGATATTCCCATGGTGCTCCACTCTGTATAGATCACAACATCCAGTTTAATCCCTCTCTGTCACCATTTACTTTGGCTCCAACTGATCTGAACCAAGCCCAACAAAGCTGCTTTAGCAGATATAAGTCCCAGATCTCCTTGTACCAGTTCTATAATATTTCCTGGCATTTTCATTATTGTCTCTCACATGAAAGCTTCCCAGGTTGAACTTCTGTGCCAACTATCCAAATTGAAATGTAATCTTGCGCCATCCTCTGTGCACCGCGTGGTTGCACTTACCAAAACCATTATGGTATGTCAAGAATGTCAATATTAAAGATGGCACGATTCCTTGGTTTTTTTAATTGCCATTTATACTTAATATAAATTAATTTAAGAATAATTATTGTCCACATTTTGGAATAATTCTTGGGATTATTTTTGTCTTGAAGTGAAATAAAACCAAACGTGGTATTTATACTGTAAAATTGCATTGTCAGTTAAACATTTTCAAATGTTTCAATATTTTTATAGTAAAAGACACAGAAAGTTATTTTGGAACAATCATTTTTTTTATAATCATTATCTGTAGGTTTGGAGAAAAGGTGAAGAACTCACTCATGGGCGGGACTCTTAAAAAAGGGGAGTGAGCCAACAAGCCGGACTGCAGGTTCCTGCAGCTAATCCAAGGTGTAGATTTAGACTAATTGTATCATTTTCTACAATGGTTTATGTGATTAGGTTGGATCCCCATCCTGGTTATATAAATCAGGGCCGGATGACTTAATTGAAGCTAGGTTTGATCCAAATCTCATGACGGTGCATATTCCGTCACAGAATAGTAAGATAGATAGATAGTTTTCTTTATTGTCAATGCACATACATTGGAATCCAGGTGCACTCAAAGAGCTGGCTCAACATCAAAATAGATGGTAAAATATATAAAATAGCCAGTAAAATAAATGTATAAATAAAGCAGGATAAAGTGCTTGTGTGGGTAAAAGCACAGACATACAGTAGATTATTTTTTAATGTATTTCTTGCCAATGAACGTTCAGCTTTCCTCCTAATTAAGACACACCAGGAGAAAGGAGATGACATCTTCTAATTGTTCAAATATATGGTGAGTGAGTCAGGAGGAAAGAAAGCGATTGCAAAACATGGAGATAGGAGAGACTGATGCAAATGAGGGACAAACAATAAAGGTACAGTCCTCGATTGTGCAATAGCACCCAGCTCAGCCGTGCATGAAAGCTTTTTTATATATATGTATATTTTTTACAGGGGATAAGAAGGGTGTGAGCCTCTGTAGGCGTAGAGTAGAGAGTCTGTAGGAGTATAGAGAAGAGACTCCTGCTAATCATGTCTCATGTGTTATATTAGTCTTAGTGTTTTT
>JAODUK010049110.1:0-19367 GCA_027564635.1 Typhlichthys eigenmanni
AGCAGCAGGAAGGTCCTTGCTCTCCTCTCCCAGGTCATCCAGCTTCAAAATATGATTTGCCTCACCGAGATGCAGGCAATACAGCTTTTGCTGGGACAGCAGTCTTTAAACGGGTTGTTTGCAGCATTGGCAAGGATAAAATACCTAACATATCAGTGTGTTTTATTTTGTAAAATGTTGACTAACTGAATGTCTGACTGTATGCCCGGTAGCAAGTCTCCTCTCTAATTTATCTCAAAAACTGTTCCTCTCTGTCACGGCTCCCTCTGAGTCTCGTGGCTCGGGCAGACTTCGTCGCTCGTCATCGCCGAGCTACTAACCACTGCCACTTCCCCCTTGTTTTGTTCTGTTTGGTTTTACACACCTGTGTTTAATTTATGATTATTGATGTGTGTATGTAAGCCCAGCAGTTTCTGTTTGCTTTATGAGTTATTGATTTTGCAGCGAAGCACGCTGTCCGTCGCTATTCTGTTCTGTAATTTGTTTCTGATTAACAGTCCTATTAAAACATACGGTTGTTCTCATCACCCTGTTCTGCGTCTGACTCCTTCCCCGCCAATACCCTGTTACACTCTGTACGGTACCGGTACATGATTTCTTCAAGACATCATTAAAATAACATGCACAAATCCGATCAGAAAGATCAACACAAAACTATTGCTGCCGATGTACGTTGTCCATGAATATACACCACTAATACACTTAAACATAAACGCTAGCTGCCGCATGAAACGCCTATGCCTGGTAATAATATACTGCTGTTAGCTAGCTAGCATCCACGTAATTGTCAATTTGACCAAATCATTTCAGACTGGAGAATTGACCCAACAATACGGACGGCTATAGTTTTATGACTATATCAAAGTTATCTGGGAATTTATAACACTTTATAAACATGTAAAATGTACGTTTGTATGGCGCGGTGTTCAGAGCTGAAACTCCCCCTCTGCTGCTAGCTCAATCAGGTGTCCGGTCTTCAGAAGAAAAATGTGACGTAATAACCGAAGACCCGCCTTGATGAGAGGACTGACAGATTTAATTTTCAAGTTGAGTTTAGTCCATAAAAGTAAAAATTAAATTGTTATTTGGGATTGCATTTTCATTTGAATTTAGTCCTCTATGGACTTCCATATTAACCTTTCATTAACATCAATTGATAATTGAAATAAAGTCAGACTTTAATATGATCCCCTGCGCAACATACGGTCACAAAAATAGAAAGTTTTGGCACCGCCAACGCAATAAATTGTTTTGGATGGCATTTCAAAGAACAATGTATATGCGTCAAGTAATCTAAAAGTAATGGAAAGTAATCAGATTATGTTACTAAATTTAAGTAATCCATTTAAATTACTAATTCTAATTTGGTAACTAGTAACTGTAATGGATTACATTTTAAAAGTAACCTACCCAACCCTGGTATTAAACCACAGCAACAATGCATCGCCAACACATCTTTATCTCTCTAAACGTATAGCGCGAAGTACATCTTAATCCCTCGTGACACTGCAAACAACGTCATTTGTTGTAAACACTGAGTCAATGTGCTTCCACAGGTAAAGCACTTCCTTGGCATTTTGCTTATAAAAGAGCATTACGAGAAGCTGCAGATGGATTTAAATCCAAATAAACGTGGAATACATTTATAGCACCAGCAGAGCAGCTCAGAGAGCACTGACTTGGTCTTGGATGTCTCCCAGGGACAAATGAGAACTTCAGTTTCTTCCTGATGCGATGATATTATCAGTGAAACCCTGCGCGTGCTCGCACACACACACACACACACACACACACACACACACACACGAGAGAGCAATACCCTTGATAATAATATGCTATCATTGAACCTGAGCAAAACCGAGAGGTAGAAAAGCAGGGAGAGGGCAGAGAGAAAGTTATCTGGTGAACATCGTCACTATAGGAAGGAGGTATACAGACAGGGGTGGATGGGATTGGGGCATATTGAGAGCTCGTGTGTTGCATTATGAGTGATGTTATCTGTGAAACGTTAGACAGCTCAGTCAGCCCTGAAACAAGGCCTATCAGGTGCACCGTGTGCTAATCCACTCTGACCCGCAGCCAAGCTCCTACAGGGAGCACTAACTCAAAGACACTTCTCGGAGACCCGTTTCCCCGAAAAATACGTCTCATTTTGCACGTTGGTGTTTGCACTCAACTGAATCTAGTTGTATCAAATTGACCGTGGGATGACCCGCTTTCTCAAACTAATGTGTACATTTAGTGCTGCTGTAGGGCAATATTTCAAAGTGGCAACGAGAGCTAGCTAAAAAATAATACTAATGATAATAAAAATAATATATATATTTTGAGTGATATTAATTAAATGATGTAATAACCCAAAGACCTTCTTCTCTTTCCCTATGGAGCCTATTGGTCTGCTATTGCAATGCCCATTCACAAACATGTAGCTGTGTGTGTTTAGATATAGTAGCCGGACCAATCAGGGCAAAGATTGTTATTGATTTTCGTTATTTTTTAGTTCACTCGCTGCAACTCTCAAACCCTACCTACGGTAGCATTAAGCATTAAGACTTTTATCTTGCTGTGAAGATTGACTGTTAAGCTTGCCACAGGGTACAACTGAAGGAAGAGTCCCGTTTTTAGAAACAGACATCCGATCCCACCCCATCCTTCAACAGACATGCACGCACACACACACACAAACACAGTACACACACAAATAAATCTTTCACCGCTGCACAAGTGAGCTTTCACCTTCTGGTTGAGACGCAACCATTTAAGCTTTGCAGCTCAAAACACACACACAAACACGCACGTGCACACACGCACGCACACACACACACGTACGTCTGTCTCATCACTTTCTTCCTCAGACACGTTGCTCTCCATTGACTCAATCCATCCATCCATTTCTACGGGCCCTCCATCTATCCTTCCATCAATCTCCCCCTTCCTTCCATCTCATTAACAGAGCCTCACACCCGTCTCCCCGCCACTCACTCTGCTTTGATCCTACACATTCCCTTGCTCCCTCCCTCCCCCTTTGATCCCATCCATCCCTCTATCAGCCAGCTCCTTTAAGACCTGACCCCTGCATTCCTCAGGGCACTAATGACCTCCCTCCCTCTCCGCGTGAGTGTGTGTCTATATGCAACATTAAACCTCGTGTGTACTGTGTTGTGTGTGTAACTGCTCGTACCTTGGTTTGAACGACTGTTTGCCTGTTGGCAACGTCAGACCCTTCTGACCTTATTCATGTGAATGTGTGTGTGTGCGTGTGTGTGTCTGTGTGCACTTTGTCATCGCGGTGGATTACAGCAGACTGCTGAGCCTTTGAAGACGACTTTATTAATTTTACTATGTCCGAGTCAGCTGGACTTCATATATAAAGACATATTGGGGAGAGAGAGGGAGAGAGAGAGATAGAGAGAGAGAGAGAGAGAGAGAGAGAGAGAGAGAGAGAGAGAGACCAAGCCTACAAACAACCTGTATCTGTGACTTGTCTGTCTCTCCTCATGTTGCTCCACAAAAACACATACTTACATCCCCCCCCCCTCTATAAACAGTGGTGTGGGGGGGGACCTTGGTGCCTGGACACAGACAAATATTTAGGCTGTCACACGGAATCAGTCTCAACCCAAATGGTTATAGAGTAGAATGCTTGCATGCGTGCACATGTGTGTGTGCGTGTGCGCGTGTGTGCGTGTGTGTGTGTGTGTGTGTGTGTGGGCATTGTGGGTTGTGGTGATTGAAATGTCAACTTCGCAAAGTCCCACTCTGCCCAGCATCACTCCACACTGAACCACCCCCGCCAACCGCCATCACCGCGGCCCCCGCAAGACACACACACACACACACACACACACACACACACACACACACAGACTGTAGTGTTACTGTACAGAACATTCTATAAAATTAGTCAATCGGATTCACTCGACACTTAACCCAGTCCTTAACAATGAACGCTTAAACAGGACACCTGCCTATATTATTTGACTCATGACTTAGAGAAACACTTAACAAAAGGCCCATACATTAGTCAACCAGCAAATTGTCATCGGTCCTCTAAACACAAATATCGCAAAGGAACACCCACAAGCATCTCGCAAAAGCTGGAGAATAAGAACCCAACACGCACACACACACATGCGCGCGCACACGCACACACACACACACACACACACACACACACAGCCTGACTTGTTCCATCTCTCCAGGGATTTAGAGGTTACTAATGGGCTTCCTATAAGGTCATGTAAATAATGTCCCCATCGTGCTTCATGAATAATGTCTTGATATTTGACCCTGAGCAGAAGCACAGAAGAATCACACTGCCACTACAAAGGCCACACGTTCATCTTAGTCTTATGCATTTGTTATAAGGCTCAGTGTAGAATTGGTTATGATGTATGATGATAATCATATATTTTCTTGCCGTATGAAGATTGTGCGGTGCGATACAATTTGTATCCCCATTCATTCATATCCACCTCATCAAACTATCTTGTTGGAAATTAGGAGGTTTCCCAGAGATTCCTTAAGAGACTGAAATAACTTGAATATCACTTTATTTGATTGATGCAGATGGCTTTTTGGTAATGTTCAGTTACCATTCTCATGACTGGATAGCGCTGTGATAAAATATTTTTGCAGCATCTAAGGGTAGTGTATTCTTCTGAGAACCTCTTGATCTTTCAAGGTCCGGTCAATATGTTACGTTACTCATGTTGTTAGTCAATATGGAATTGATGGAACGATGAGAATGCCCGGCCATAAAGAACAGTGGATGCAATCAGCATCAACTTAGTATGGGAGTATAGTTGAAGACTACAAGATGTTCTCATGTCTGCAAACACAATTGCCTGCTAATGGCTTTGATTGCCACCTATTAGTACAACCCTCCCCATAAACTCTAAACGTTCTGAATCTATCCAGCTAAACCAGTAGGTTCAAAATGTGGAACTGAAGGATAGGTGCCAAGCTATGGATTCACCTCACTTTATCTAAATACCGTTTGAAGCACAATGTTGCACAACAACATTTGCATTTGAGATTTGAAATGCCAGTAATGGTTCTCATTCATTTTAAAGTGCCACGGTCAGCCACACAGCAAGCCATGATTAAAGACAACAGTGTATGGCTTCCTGGAGCGACTGCCTCTAACCATTTGGCCCAGACATATACCTCAAAACACCCTGGCAAATCACATAAATTCATCAAACCAGGCTATACACAACAATACTGCATTAATATGCATGGGAAGGCTTCAGATTCCTTTAAATGTAGCCATGTAGCATATCTTACACGCACTAATATATGTGCGCGCACACAAACAAAAACCACACGCTCGCACACCGTGCATCAGAAGAATGTGCCAAAGTCATGGAAAATCGAACCGTTGTCCAAACCCATCCGAGGAGCCAATCTGCTTGTGGTGGAGACAGAGAGAAAGACAGAGAGAGAGAGAGAGAGAGAGAGAGAGAGAGAGAGACAGGCGCAGAGAGAGAAAGAGAGGTTATGAGTGTGTGCAACACACATATGGATGATAAGCAGCCTGCTTGCAACCAAGCTAAATATGACAAACACCCAAATGTGTTGATATCAATACAATATACACAATGCGCACTTCAAAGGCTAGCCTATGTAACGTGAGGTATGACTTTCTCCCCTTGCAGATGCTCTGACCAACAGACCATCACATCTCATCTCAGTTATGTCCAGACCCATATCTGTCTTCTAAGAGGCTCTCACTGCTCAAATTAAATATGCTCCTCCAAGATCTTATCTATACTATAAACAAACAGCGAGTGAGACCTGGCAAAGCAACAGGCTTTCAAGCAGACCACATTTACTGTAGACCGCATGTCACTATCCATTCAGAGGCGTCATGCTAAAAGGCGTCAAACAGACTATAGTTATGGATGCGCCGTTTAACACTTTAAACCATTCTTTCATATGCTGTAGTCGAATGCCAACTGTTATAGAGGTTTGCAATGGAAACTCAAGTTCTACACAAAAGAGTAAATTGCAGTTAAAGTGTCGCTATATAACTTACTGCCACTAGATGTCACACTAAATGCACCAGAATCTCAAACTAAAAACAAATGATTTGTGGGCCACACACACACAGACACACACACAGCTGACCTGAATGCAAAGAACGGAGCTCGGATTACAACACACACAGAGGGAGATTGCTCAGGATGCATTTTACCCATATCTTTACATAGAACATAGTTGTTTGCTGCTAGCGTTGCACGCTTTGATCAAAAAGTTATATTGCGATTAGTTTAGATTGCTATATAGTAAGTCTACTCAAGTTGGGAACATTTGAATATCTGATAAAAATATAAAATGCTAGTCTTGTCTTTGGCTTTACCAGAGACTTGATGTCTGTTTTTCTTTCAAACCTCACTTCTTTTGGATTTTGTATCGCTCCAGTAAAACAGCTGGCCTATTCAATTAAGCCTGAGCTCAAAGAAAACACCGCCGATTGATCACAGGCTACTACAGTAGGCTATATTTGCCGGTATGTTTTGTTATGTGTATGTGCCAGCTTGCACTGGGCGTAACTTTGACGGACCATTCTGGAAATCTACCGATTTTCCCGGGCAGTACGTACATGATTTACATACCTCTCTGGTCAATGTCGCTCCCAAAATAACGCCAAATAAGAACATATTGCATTTTTCTGTCGCTCCAATTAGGCCTCGCCTGCTCGTTTGAATCTATATTCAAAATAATTAGAATAAGCCTTAAAGTTTTAATCAAACGTCAAGCAAGCTGATCAAGCATAGAAACACACAGGGGTAGAAAAGTGATCGCTCTCGAGGCAATTCATAGTGAATCTGCCTCGTTGTCATTCTGACTTCAGCATAAATCTGCTGTGGCCGCTAAGCTACTGTACATTCACAATCAACTAACAAACCAAGAATTAAGTTGTTATTGCTCTCGGCTATCGAACCTTACAACCTAGCCATTAAGAGTTGAAAATAGATAGACATACGAGCCAGCTTCACGCAATGTCAATGGAGAGCTGCTTTCCCCTGATTTGGCAGTTACATAATCGCACAAGACCATATCGCGTTTTCAATTGAAATGCGATGAATTGTGCAGCCCTATTTGCTGCTATTTGTAGGTTTAAGATATTCTACACCTTTAATAACTGGAGTTTGCCACCTTTAATGATTAAAAAATGTCAGTACTCTGAATACTGAGCCAACAGAAGCAGATCTACACATATCTATTGTATTTTCGGTATATTAAGCCTAACATAGGTTGGGGGGCTAATTGAACAGTGTTGGACATAACACACATCCAAGTGGTTTTACAACATAGTATAACGTTACACAAACTACATTTAAAAAATCGCCGGCAATTCACAGAAGCCATTAACAGACGCACGGATGCCTATCGTGACCTCTCCAGGGCATTGTGAACTAACCGGAGAGGTCAGCGTGGATGAGTGACAGCTACACAGGCTTTACACTGTTGCCTCAAAATCATCACCCAAGTGGAAGAAATTCCCGTTCGTGCTTCAGGCACGCATTCATTTATTATACAATATATGCGTGCAGCCAGGTACATGGAACACGGTCAGATGTATTCCCTGTGCAGGTCTCTATTCCTGCTGAAAATGTCTGGAGATTGGAAGAGAACAGCAAAATCCTTGTATGGTGGGCACCTGTGAAATGCCGACGATTCCCCACCACACGAGGGCTTGGAGCCAGAAAGACTCATATTTGTGGAATGTAAAGCTGGATAAACACAATGTCCTCCCCACTACTGCAGTCCAGTTGAACTGTCTTCACATGATAATCAGTGAAATGGTATGCCTTTACATCCTCTGCTACTGTACATTAACTGTACGCTATGTGAATAGCAGGTTAAAAGAATAACCTTAACAGAAAGGTCTGCATCCAACAACTAGACGTAGATTACAGCAGTGGTGCCATGAGAATGATAAGCTAGTCAGTTGAATCGGCTTATAGCGTAAATGATTAAGCATGTGGCTCTAATCGGGGTGTTAGGCCATTCACTGTTGCAGCTTTGGATCAGCTGATGTAGAAGCCATCTAGTCCCCCCCCCCCCATCACAAGCACCTACCGACAGTCGTTAGTAAAAGCATTGTAATGTTAATCAGTGGGTATACTTATTGTTAAAAGTTTGGTTTTACATAATGTCGTAGTTGTTTTCAAATATATTTTGCCTGTACTCATCAAATCATGCTTGTGTTGCTGTTGTGAGTAGCCTACTGTATGTAACAATATGGTAAACATATCCAAGTTTGTTAGCATACTGAATGCCTTACCTCCCCATTCAAAAAGAAATGGAATAAATATTTCTTAGACATAAAGCATACTTTCAACACTTTTGTAGTCACCATTACACAATACATCACCCTATCTAACTCATTTAAATATTACTTTATATCCCATTAGGCCGCTTTGCTGTTGCTTTAGACATAACGAACAATGGGCATTAATTCAATTTAACTCCAATTTAAAAAGGACTTTCATTATTTATTGACGAGTTATTAAACTACATTGGGTGAATGACTTCATTTGTTGCTTTGGCCTTTAATAAGAATAAGACATGTGTATATTTCACACTATAGTACTTTGGAAATGTATTTAAATATTGAGTAGTGATAAAATAACATTTTATTAAGGATGCATGTAACATTAGGTAAGCATGCTTTACGTTTTCGTCACATGCTAATTTTCTGCTGGTTGGCGTAGTAACAGCAGTCTTTCGTTTGTCCCGCTGCAACAACCACAACTTGCACAACAATGCAGGGTATAATGGGAAGCTAACAAATGTAAATTGCTGTCGTAATGTCTTTAAATTACCCTTTTATACCACCTTCATTAGCCTTAAGGTACAAGAAAGCCACAGGACTGATTTACTGGCCGTTAAGTGAATTTGTAGGTGTTGACTATCTTTTCTCACTTGGCTAATGCATGGAGACAATACATTTAAGAATTTAAAAATAATAAAAATGCTGGAATAGAAGATGTGACTAGCTGAGAATAAATTTAAATATATAGAATTACATCTGCACTTGCATTTAACATTACTTGTATTGGTTTCCTGAGTTGAAGGTGATTGTGTTCCTAATAAAAACATATATATACATAAAAAAAATGGCATTACCTTTTTTTTAGGTCTTGGTGACACAGACATTCAAACAGCGTGGCTGTGTGTCAATTCTAAGTAGCCTAGTCAATTTCAAACATTGTTTTAATATTTCTTTCATAGTGGGATATTATTTGTGTCAATATTAATTAATAAAATAATGAAATTGAAAATGAAATTAAATGTTAAATAATTTAACGTAACAATTTTAATTATGTATATGCATATTTCATTATATAATTAAATATATTATTCAATAATTCCTCATTTAATTATTTATATCAATATTTTATTATTTACAAAAATATATAATAATTTATTGTTCCATATATTTATTGATTATGTGTGTTCTGTGCACTATGAAATACTTTAATCTATCAGATAAACTATCAGCAGTAGTAGGCAGGATCTAAAATATTATTGGCTGAATTTTTAATCATAGTAATATATGAGTTGATCAGTAGTCTACTGTCAACCAGTGTAGAATTACCACGACTGCTTAATTTGTGCCAGAGCAAGCCAAAGCGTGCTCGCAGCTCCCCCATCTCTCAGATTGGATACGGCACCTCATTTTCTGTCAAAAACTAAAAAAATAGCCACTGTCTTTTTCTTTTTTCTTTGTGTTTTCATCATTGTTTTATTTCCATATGCTATACATGTAGTTGTAAATCAGATGTTGATCCATTTAAAATCTGATTTAATAAAAGAAAGGTGTGATCATTGAGGTCATGCGCATTGACAAGGTAGGCTATAGAATATTGTAGCGGCAAGTCAGGCAAGGTAACTACTGCAGCCATGACTGCAGCATCAGCAACAAAGTAGGCCTTAAAAGTTCAAAAATGTCCTAAATACCAACTGAATTGCTACAATTATTACAAAAGGGTGTATAACTGAGATCAGTGAAAAGCAGGGACAATTAGGCAGATGGCTCTATGGGTGTTTTGTAGGCTGTTTTGGATAAATAAACAGTAAGGTAAGCACCATTTTGGTTTAATTATCTGCTGTGTAGTGTGCAGTTTATATTAAAAATGGACAGACAACAATGGTGCGTGTGAACATGGGGTATTGTCATCACGTGCTCTAGCTAAACAGCTAGCGAACAACCATCTGTATCACGGTAGGTAGGCTACAGCAAAGTGAGTGAGTGAGCACGACAAGTAGACTATTTAGTCGTTTTGTTAGCATTACGTTAGCATAATACAATAATTGCATTGCCAGATGTAGGCTAATAGAGATTTGATATTTGCAAAGCTGTGTATTTCTTGTTCAGCGGGGAAGGAACATCTGTGTTCTACTGTACATTTTAGATCAGACTGTTAACTGAAGTACTGGAGATATTTTGCTTTTATTTTATATTTATGTAATTTTTCATTTAAATTATGATAAAGTGTGTTAGTAAACAGGTAGAGGAACCATTTGCACTTTTTTATTTGATCAAAGGCTTTGAAATGAAGGCATTTGTGACATATATTTGGCTTACACTTAACCCAAATACAAAATATTGAGATATACTGTATATTGTGTATAGCCATTCAGCTCAAACATATCAATAACTTTTGGTACATTTCGCCCAGCCCTACCTTTATTGCATAAAACAAACTCCACACAGTACAACTATATGTTTACACACACTGACACAGTGTACTATGCAGTGTACTATGCAGAATCCAGGGTACTGGGGGTCAGAGACACACCCATGCTAGTCTCAAACACATAGGGAGATGGTACAGACCATCTCCCTCCACACAAACACGACCCATGAGGCTAGTTGCCGACACATGCTTTCATGGCCAGGTGTTACGTTAGAGAGACAAGCTATTAATCCTGCGTTGTGAGGACATTGTGTTACACAACCAGCCTGCAGCGGTCTCCAGAACACACCGCACACTGCTATATGTAATTTCCCTATCCACAAAATCGGTAGCATCCGCATGCATCTGGGTTCCTTTGGATAAACTTACTACATGTAAAAGGTTTTTTGTTTTGTTTTGTTTGTTTTTCCAGTAAGAAGGCATTTGATTCCAGAGTGAGAAAGGATTACATTATTTTTCCAGTTTGAAAACCTTTCAAATGTAACATTAAACTACTACTACTATATATAAAACTGCTATTAGTTATACGTGATGACATGGGCCTTTGTGTAAAAAGTTTTGTGGCAAAACAATATTCCTAAAATCTAAATGGAGAACTTTGCTTTAGACGTGCATGAAATAATTCAAATCGATTAAAACAATATCCTATATAAAAGTAATTTGCACGCTGGAAAAAAAGTGAAAGACAGAAAGTCAAAATTAAAGCTTTTAGCAGTTGAACCCGTTAAGCTCTGATTCACACTAGCAGGTTCTCCTTGCTGATATAATAGATGATATGATGTGAAAGGCAGCCAGAGTGCATGTCATTGTCTCTTACGTGTCTTCTATCTGGAGTGCAGACAAACAGACAGACAGACAGAAATAAACCCAGGGGAACACCAGACATCCAATACAGGACTGTTTGGTCAACAGTGGGAGGGAAACCAGGCACCACAGCGACATACATCGCCACAAACCCACGTAAATCCGACAAGACAAGCTAGACACTCGGTCTGGGAAAACACACACACACACCCACACATGTACACAGACCTAGAAGTGGTCAAAGTCACACAGCTATACATAAGCCTACAAGATAAATATATTTGGTGATCGCATTTCAAATATTTGACTCTAATCTGACTGAGGGGGGAAGACCCATAAATATCATACAGTAAAGTTTGTTTTCATAAATTAGAAATGTGACTAATTATGATGGCTAATGTTTATTGAATCAAATTATTTTGACATAAAATAGAATCAAACCAAGTGAAGCTATTTACCAGAAAATAAAGGTAATTTGACCTAGAAACTCCTATAGAGCATAATAAATCTCAATACAAGGCACGAGCACCTGCATCATTTAGGCTATATTTTGAAGTGTGTACACATGTGGCTGTGCGTCTAGAATTTCATAATGACTCGCTGTTTTCCTATGTATGTGTGTGAGTGTGGGTGTGTGTGTGTGTGTCTCTATGATCGCTAAATCAATGGTCTGGAGAGCCCTGGTTCTTTCCACTGGGACAGATGAGCTCTAATTGAATTTGCTGCCCATATGTGGAAATTACAATGATTTATTGGAAACACTGTCATGCATACAGTCTGTGTCTCTCGCTCTCTCTCTCTCTAAATCAAGGCGAGGGAAACATTTATGATTAAACACATTTTTGCGGGGAATTTTCTAAATAAAAGGGGTAAAATCTGTACAGTAGACTTATTATGCTCACGCTTTGTGACAAGGTCTGACTTGACCAATGTACAGTAGCTTGGCCGTTGGTATGATGGCAAACACTTTCCCACTCATTTGCAGAGTAGTACAGGCCACATAGCTATCGAGTCTGTGGCCTTGTTTTGGTTCAGTCCGTTACAATTAAATATTTTGAAAATAGCTGCTCAAAAGTATATGACCAATAACACAAAATATTTGACATTGGTAAACCAAAAACCAGACAGACAATCTGGGAAGAGCTTGGAAGTAGACCCAGATCTCCATCACCATGAAAAAGCTATGCTAATCACGTAGCCACCATGCCATGCCACCTGCTAGTTTAATATTAACCAGATTTTACATTGATTTGACGCCGATACCGGTGAACGTTTATAACAAGCCGTATATTCAGCCAAGTGTGTCCACGTTTTATGTGGCCATTAGGACTCACCCTCTGAGAACGCCAACACCAGCCTGCTGTCAGAAAGTCTAAGCTCAAAACGTTAACGTTTTAGCATTCGCAGCATTTTATTTTCTTTAAAGATACTGGTTGATATTTTGCCAACCATTAGCTTGTTAAATTTGGCAGCATAGACCGTGAAGGCCCTGGGATAGTGTTAAATAAAGACAAGACAATAAGAGTTATGAGGTTGCGACATGGTCCTAAATTCACAATTCTTTTTATAGAGACAACCCTCTTTCCATAATGTGAATGCTACTGATCTCGGTGTGCATCTCGGCTCTCTTTGGTCCAAACCCTCTAGTCATGAATGGACCAAAAGGGGTTTCAACCCCCCACCCGCCGCTTTTTTCTTTTTTTAATGGACCTACACCAAGAGCAGCATTCATCATCTCTCCATGCACCATTACTCCCAGTGATAGGGGGAAGAAAAAAAACACACCAGCACTTTGGTTAACAGGTTAGGTCCGGTGAATTGAGGAATGTCCCATGGAGAGAAAAAAAAGTCCTTCACATGGCCTGCTCAAATAACATGACTATTATATTTTATGTCCATTCCACCGTTTTGTCCAGTTGAGTTTAGTCTGATAAGCAATTTGAAAAAGAACATACTGACTAACTAGTGCAATATAATGGAGGTGTGGGACATATTAATAGGCATATATAGTGACACACAATTCAACTAAATAGTTACTACATACTTCAGCTATGGTTCTCTGGTTGTAGATGGATAGAGCAGCACTTTAAGTAGGAGGCAGTGTATCGTTTTACTTGGACGAGACTCAATCACATCTTGTAAACACAACCTTGCCGATATATAAACTTTACTTTGACCAGATGACAGAAGAAAGGTGAGAAATATTCCTTAATAGCTCCACTGAGCCTGCATGCCACCATTTAGACAGACAATACATTTCCAATCAGTTTAAAATGTTATTTCATTCTCAAAATCATCTCATGGACCCCTCTGCCATGAGATGGGGGTTACGGAACCCACTTTGAGAAAAAAAGCCTGCAAGGATGATATTCTGCATACATTCATGTGGTGTGGATGTTATGTTTATGTCACTCACACACATACACACACACACACACACACAAACACACAGATATTCAATACTGAGGCCTGGTCTGTGTAATTCATCATCATTTATACAATGACCACACACTTTGCTATGATTTCCTGGATAAAATCCTTTATAACATTTACAGTATTTAGCTATTGCTTTTGGATAAATGTGTCTGCTTAACGCAACTTACATTTACTACTGTCAATAGCTGAATAGGTCACACAGCGGTTATAGTAAACAAACAACATTCTACTAAAATAATGACAGCAGAATGTGACCAGGGCCAACTTAGCTATACATTTTACAACATACATTACCAATTAACATACCATACCATTCAATCCTCAAATAATTGCTAACAGACTAAATACCAGCAAGAGCTTAATCTTCTAAGAGCTGATTCCAACTGGAAAGGAGTTTTCATGTAGTCAAACAGACACCACTTCAAGAATATTTCAACACCATTCTGAATTCCTATTTCTGCATTGCTGTAAATATGTTTTGATTTCATTATGCAGGCTGGCCCACTAAACCTAACAGATACATTTACAAAAGAAAAACAAAGCTTCGCCTAGAGACAGAAGAGCATCCAAGTCTACCTTCAGGTACAGTTGGCTATTACTTTACATGCTTTTTTGGGAAGCAGTTATTACAAAGTAGGCCGTAAATACTGAATGCATACTGTAAAAGAAGACATCCATCCTGCCAATGATGCTGTCATCTATAATCAGAACATTCCAACGGACTGAAACATAACACATATTTCTGTCATGCTAAACTCAAAGTCATCAAACTATTATGAAAGAAATGTTTTCATATTAGCATGGGTTTGAGGGCATTCTTTGGGGGTTTTCAATAGGGAACATGCTGAGGTAAAGGGTAGGAGGGAAAGGGGTGGAGGAGACCCTCTTTAAAACAACATCATTTAAAGCTTCTGGGTGTTAAAGTAAATGGTCATATGTAATCCCCTTAGCATTAGCAAAAATTCCACAATAATACGCAACATGATTTCATAGCGACTGCCGCCTTTGAAAAAACGCTGGTGTAATTGCAGAGGTCAGGGTGGTACATCGACAGACGGACAGTGTTGCGGCGAGTTGGGGCGGTCGAGGATTTAGGAGCACTGGCTTGAAGAACAAGGTTTCTTTTCTGCTGATTTCAGACCTAAGCCATTAAGATCCATTTTTCTTTAATAGCAGAGGACACGGCTGACTGTTTGCACAGCTGATTATTAATGCCACGCCTCCCTGAAGTCAAAAGTGCTCCGTCAACACAGTGAGGGCGGGAGAATGGCCCTCTGTCCTCATGAAAAGTTACAACACATGAAGCTCTGCACTCACCGTTTCTCATTTTTATTCAACTTTCTGTCTTCTTCAAGTAATGCTATTCTGGCAGAGGCGCTCACTTTATGTTCCCGCATTAGGCTGCAAGAATACAACTGCAAACTATCACAATGAAGAAGACAGAAAGCTGATCTCAAATACGAACAGTGATAAACTACATCAGAGCTGTCCAATCGACTATTAATCCATCAGTTCTCGATTTTTCTTTTTACAGGAGTGAACAGAGCTGACGAAAGCTGGGTTATTATGAAACAACAGTGAACCAATCCCAAGACAAAACCAGCGCCCCATGAACCTCCCATGGCCCGTGCTCTGGGAACATATAGCTCTGGTCATGCCAATCAAACCGGATTACTTCGAGAAACTGCAGTGCAGCAGTGAAATCAAACAGGGGATTATGACATCATTGCGTTTCCATCAAACCCTCAAAAAGGGCTCAAAGTGGTTCAGACATACAGCACAGAGACAGATAAAGAACAACCGCAGTAACTGTTGAAGAGAGAAAAAGAAGCGTAAAGATGGCTACAGGTAACACCCAAAAACAGTGAGACGTTAAATAGCACATAAAAACACCCACCTGGGAGAAGTTGAGCCCGTTCAGCGGATGGCACTGCTCCTCCACCTTCTCCACCGCACCCGTCTTCTTCTGCATCCTCTCAGCCTCCTGGGCCAGGTACAGGTCCAGGACGGGCACCCCCCGGGTCTTAATGTCCGCCTCCGTCAGAGAGTTCACCATCAGCATCACCCACACGGGACGCTTCCTCTCCCAGTTGCCCGCGATGGCGTTGAAGAGGTAGTCGGCGTACAGACCTTTGCCCCGCTGGTCGGGGGTCATCCACGAGGGCATCATCAACTTGACGTACTCCAGGTGGCGCTTCAGCCTCCGGTAGATGTCCCTGGGCAGGACGTCCTGGAGGTTTTCACCCTGTGGGAGCATCTGGCAGCTGGTGAGAGCCGAGATAGTGTATGGGTCTGTCAGGTCCAGCTCAAAATACACAATGTTGCTCTCCTGGAAGGCCTGCTTGGAGTTCTCCGGGATGAAGTCCCACACGCGGGTGTAAGGAACGTGGATCGTCCCGTAGAAGTAGGAGGGGGGGTCCCGCTTGATGGTCCACAGAAAGGAGTTCAAGTCGCTTTGCTGGGAACAGAGAGACATCTGCATTAAATGTCGGTATAAAATCTATAGTCTATAGTCTAATTGTTGTTTTTTCATGTAACTAGGTTTTTGAATTAGTCTACCATCTATAAGAAAGACAAACTAAAGCCTGACTCTACACAGGAACAAACACAGCGTGTTGTCCAAAGAGTTGCAATTAACTAACCGTGTCAGAAGGGCATTAATTGTATTTATCTGGCACCATATTGGCTGAACGACCAAATGACCAAACTGGCAATTGAGTGCTGCGGTTTATTAGACAGGTCGCTAACAGACTGATAATGACTTAATAATAGACCACTTAGGACTGCGGAGTCAGGTACCAATACACACGTGACGTTAACGTTTGCCAAGGCATACAAAACACACTAGTTTCAAAAGTTATTAGATTAGCTCTTAACAATTAGACAGACGAAACTAAAAATATTGATTAAAAGGGTCTATCTATAGGTAAAATATTGTTTTCAGGTAAATGCTAAGATAACGTTTTAGCCTATAGGATAGCCATGCAGCAGCCAGCAGATGGTTTTCGTTTCATAAAAGCACATGACATGATCAGAACTATTTCACTGGCTGTGCTATCTAACACGAAATGTCATGAACGTACCTTCTTATTAAGATCACAACTAGAATCCTTAAGCCTCCATTGATCCGTCCTGACCAGCAATATTAGACAGGACTGTATGAAAGCGCCTAAAGTCGCCCGCATCGTAGCGATTCAAACGCCTGATATTTTCACCCCAGTCCAACGATTATTACCCACTTAGCATGGATCAATCCTATCCATAAAGCCTCAGTTCCATCAAGTCACAAAAACTAACAAAACTCCGGACTAAGTCATATTAGACTTTGCAGAAAGAGTGCAATGCTTTTTTATCTTTTGTGGAGTAACGAAATGATAATTTAAGTTGATTTAGAAAAGTTTTGCATCATCCTTTCGTCGTCTCGGGGATGTTGTCTTTTCCCCACACCGCCGATCCGTTCCTCTTCATTGCGAACACGCAGCTATCGATCCAAAATGAGCCGCCTCTACATTTCCACGGGACAGTCTATAAACAAAGTTTGGCGTCCCGCGTAAGAACTGCGTGCAACAGGTCCACACAACACTGTCAACGCACCTGAAGCAGATAACATGCAGCTTTTTGCAAGTTGTCGTGCGGACTTCTCGCCAAAACGTGCACGGGAAAATGCGAAAATGTGTCTCTTCGGAATATACGATCGTAGGAAGATTGGAATAACTTGGAAACTTGGAAAAGACTTGCTCTTTGTAGCGATTCCTATCCAGTTCCACAGCTTCGTCTTTCGTCCTCGCTCTCCGCATGTGTGAGAGCAGCATCTCTGTGGGGCTCTTCAACTTCTCTCTACCTACCCTAGTCTAAAGTCTCCCCCTCCCCCTATATGCGCGCACACGCAAATAATCTTATTAGCAACGCGGGTGCATAACCCTCATATAAAATAACCAAGAATACATACAAGTGAATCATTTTAAGTAATAACAGCCGAGGATAACGGCGTGGAAACTTTGAAAATATTAGTAAGTGGACCTATATTGCGACAAGGGCCGGTAGAAATCTGTATAATTCTAAAACAAAACAAACTCAAATTCAGAAGCCCTTTATATCCTATATCAGGCAAACCCGAGGTTGTTTTCTACAACTACTAGGCCTACTGGGGAGCCAGACAGCCAGTGGTGATCCCTTTGCTAGATTATCGCGCTCTGCTAATTAATGCCTACAAACTGGTAAAATTAGCATGAAAATACCCAATTTAACACCACCACATGTCTCCATAGACCAGCATTTCAATAGACAGGGCGACCCACCTTTTTCTTATCAACAATCTTCTCTGCCACTGAATTATCTCCATTGGTGTAGCTCCCTCTACAGTGTCTTTACAGTGTAGTTTAGTAAGTCAAACGGCTCGTTTGGGGAGCAGTAAACACATGTTGACGTCGTCAGACGTCTGTGTAAATAGAAAACAGTGTGTTAGTTGACACAAGGAAGACTGCCAGTGCTCAGACTTGATGTTTAAAGACAAATGCAACAGTAGTCTATCTTAAAGTCAATAGGAGATAGGCCTACTTTAGGAACTTGAGTTTATAGACAAATAAATATAGTAAATAAAGTACAGTAAACTACTAAATCGTAGGCTACAAGAGAAAAATATAGGCTAATATACACAAAAACCTTTCCTAACTGTAAAATAAAGATGATGGGCTACAATACGTTAACCGTCTAACTGCAAGCAATAATACGTTTGTGTGTGTGTGTGTGTGTGTGTGTGTGTGTGAGAGAGAGAGAGAGAGAGAGAGAGAGAGAGAGAGAGAGAGAGAGAGAGAGATCATTTAATTGAGAGAGTTGGGCGGTTGGCGTGGGGAGATAAGAACGTAAGATAATTCCAGCAGAGCAATGTTTTGGGACCTATCTTTCCTAGCCCTGCAGGCAAGTCATAACTTCTAACTTTGATATATTCAACATTGTAGATGGTATTCATATTAAAATAAAGAAATAAATAAAAGACAGTGATGAAGTGCTGGAGGAGGCATGCCGCTAGCATTTTGCCCGTATCAGAGCGCTAGAGGTGACAAACCGCAGAACTGTCTGACATTAACATGAACCGTTTTGGCATTTACTATCAGCTGCATTGATGATTACGTGGCACAGATATTACACTGGAGGTAGAGAACCTTGTGACTGGGGGTTATCTTTAAATGTTGTAGTTTTTTAATGAGAACTGTCTATTTGATACAGTGCTAGCAATGGTACCATGAATCAAGCAACTCCTTTCAAAACCACGTTTTTAACGGGCCTGTCTGAAAGCCACAATAGCTGGCCTTATTCCTTGTTTTCTAGCACTGTCATGGACTCTCTCTCTCTCTCTCTCTCTCTCTCTCTCTCTCTCTCTCTCTCTCTCTCTGTCACCTGCCCACCTGCAGG